>SJYC01073770.1:0-17224 GCA_006408675.1 Madoqua kirkii
CCTTTTTCTATGCAACATGAATTTTATCATGCAGTTTTATACATAATGTTTACATTTTTCATGTTCTAGTGGTTTCTGTGCCTTTTAAAATTTCTCTATAATTATAAACTATTAATACAGAACAAAACTCCATTTGCAAGCATTTACTTTCTATTAAAATCCAAAATCTCTCAAATCAAGGAGCTCTAAAAAAGGATTTTGATTCAACATAATTAATAGTTAAAGCTAATAGCTGCACATTACTAATCTTCTGTTATCTACTGGGCATTTAACTCTCACAACAATCCTATGAAGTTATTACACTTTTATAACATAGGAAACTAATTCTTGTGGGGCCCTAATTGGGAAACTTCGAAAAACAAAGGGGCTAGCTTTGCGGTCAAAAACCTAAAACGGTTTCTGACGGAAGAGGTGGGGGCGTGGTCTATGTTGTTTGTCAAAGTTTTTTGATTGGCTCTCTTGATTTCCGTGCACATAGTGCGTGATCGTCATAGGCTCCTGTTATAATGAAGGCGCATGATGATTTGACCTTTAACGTGATTGGTGCAACTATGGAAAGTCCCTCCTAAAATCCCCCTGCTTGTCTATATAAGCTGGGAGCTTGCGGCAATAAAGAGAAACTACTCAGATGGAACCCCTGTCGCATCTGATTGTCTCTCACTCGCCGAGGGGCTGGGTTGGCGGACAGCAGGCTCTCCTCTCCTCAGGACCCCTTGGCTTTGCTGAGGGAAATTCCACTGCCTCTGCTCTTTCTGCGGAACACCCCTCGGCAATTCTCAGAGTTGAAAAGGCAAAAGCATATTGGCAAAATCAGTTGTTCTCAAATCCAAGGCTTTCAGAGTCTCATTTGATGGCCTCAATCATCTTACACTATCACTTTTGTTAAAACTCACCAGTGACAAAGAATATTCAATCAGGGAAGAGTCTAAATTAATTTTAATTAATTCTTTTTAAAAAGGCATCAAATGTTACTCAGAAAATGATTTCTTGAAAATTTTCTTATTTTAAAACTTTTCAAAGATTTTGGGGGTTCTATAGTTTTATTAAAAAAAAAAAAAAAAAAGTACCCGGTAAGTTAGACTCTCTCTTTATAAATACACATACACACACACACACACACACCAAGAAGGCAAATAAGATCCATTGTTGGTACAATTGTATACTCTTGGATGTTAAAAAAAATAATAATTTATTGGCATAAAAGAGGTACTGTCAATAGCTACTCTGGAATAGCAATGGACCAAGACTGTCTAGAAAAAAAAAAGTACCCGGATAAGTTAGACTCTCTCTTTATAAATACACATACACACACACACACACACACCAAGAAGGCAAATAAGATCCATTGTTGGTACAATTGTATACTCTTGGATGTTAAAAAAAATAATAATTTATTGGCATAAAAGAGGTACTGTCAATAGCTACTCTGGAATAGCAATGGACCAAGACTGTCTAGGCTAAAATGGAACATGTGGTCACTTGACTGAAAATTCCCAATCATAATTTGAAATAGAGAAAGAATTCTACAACTTTCATTTTATATGTAAATAATAAAATAAATATGCTTCACCAGAATGGCACTTTAATAAGCCTACAATAGAGCAAAGACAAGGTGGGGATTGTGCAAAAATCAGTTTCAGTGGAAGCAGATTTTTATACACTGATAATGAAGAAACATTGATAAGGGTATATAAGATAACATATATGGGATAAATTAAAATAGTAAGCAGAAGAGGTCCTCAAATCTTTAGGTGTTCATATCCATAAAAATAAAAACTAAAATTATGTAAATTAAACATCCAATTGAAAATATCGGAAAAAAGTAACAAGAGAAAAGTGAAGGCAGGAAATTATATAGAAGAAATGTATGAATTAGAAAACAAAAGTTCTATATAAGAACTAGTAAATAAATAAGCAATACTTCAAGAAAAAATACGTAAACCGACCAATTGCTTATGTTAAAAAACCACTCAAATAATCCCCAAATGTTACCTACCTCCTAGCACTCATAGTCTTATATGCTCACCTCATCTTGAGTACAGGCCAGGTTTAGTGATTCAATTTGATTGAATTCAGGTGACAAGATGGCATTTCTGAGTTTAGGTTTGAGCATTCTCTGACTTCAGTTTGAACACACTCTTTTATGATCTCTTCGATCACTTCTGAGCTGTTCTGTAGAGAGGCTCAAAGGAAAACAACTAAGGGAATTTAACAGCTAGCTCTGAGGGAAGAACTGAATCATGCCACTAACCCTATGCTAAGCTTGGAAGTGAATCCTAACATAGTCAAGCTTTTAAATGAGACCACAAACTTCACCAACACTCTCACTGCAAAACCATGAGACACTTTGTGCCAGGAACTCCTGTACTTGGTGCCTCCTGATCATAAACACTGTGAAATAATAAACGTATATTGTCTAAGCCACAGAGGAGCCTAGTGGGCTGCCGTCTGTGGGATCGCAGAGTCAGACACGACTGAAGCGACCTAGCAGCAGCAGCATTGTCTAAGCCATCAAACTTTTAGTTTACAGTTAATAAGCACTATATAACTAACACAGTAATGGCTAATTAAACTAAGAATGAAAGGGGAGGATAAAGCAAAAAGCACAAAAATAAGACATTTCTAAGGAACTTTAATGAAAGAGGTAATTTTTTTTTTTTTTTTTTTTTTTTTTTACCCACCCTGGTAGCTCAGATGGTAAAGCATCTGCTTTCAATGCAAGAGACCCAGGTTCGATTCCTGGGTCAGGAAGATCTCCTAGAGAAGGAAATGGAAACCCACTCCAGTACTCTTGCCTGGAAAATTCCACGGACAGAAGAGCCTGGTGGCTACAGTCCATGGGGTCGCAAAGAGTCAGATCCAACTGAGCAAGGAATGCAAATTAGTAATTAGCAGCAGCAGGACTTTTTTTGATGCTTCATTGATAAAGGAAAAGTTACTTTTAATACTAATACTAAGCATCATTCCCTGACCTAAGTGATCAAGTGCAGTATTCCTAGTGGTATATAACAACCTTACACCTGTATCTTCATCTCTTATGAAGTAAACACCACCAGTTTTTTTTGCCACATGTGCTTTACCTGGATCTTATAAAGCCTTTAAATTAAATTATATGTTAGATGAAGTACAAAGTATATAGCAATGATTGATAGGAGTTATTTCCTCTCTGCCAAACTCCAGCCATCACAGAGTACATATTAAAGGGAATTTAATCTTCTTTTTTTGGTAAATTCCTTTCTTTCTTCAGCAATAGAATTACATTTTGGAAAATATTAAATCAAGAATTTTTCCAACTGCTTCCTCAGTTTGCATTGAACTTTTGCTCTGGAAACACTAAGCGTTGGTTTGTAGGTAACACATTTTATCTTAGATAATTTTCTCAAAGACTGATGTTTGACTTCTATTCAAAATTTGGTAGATTCGGAGCCAGTTTGGCATAATGAGATATTTTTCTATTGAGCTTTTAGGCTTTCTACATCCTGATAATAACAAGCACAACTTCTAAAATTCTAAACCAAGTACACATTTCCAGTAAGATACAATTCAGTTGGTAAATGCTGGAAGATCCTAATTTCATGCAGAAATTCACAATGCCTCCTGCCACAACAGAGTTATGACATTTATAAAATTTTAAAAAATTAACTTTAATGTAAAAATTCTGGTCTTTTTACTTACAAAGTATCTTAATTTTTGGACATTATGTTACAGTCTGAATTGTTTTCCCCTCAAAATTCATATATTGAAGCTGTATCCCCCAAAATGACTATATTTGGAGATGGAGCTTTGAAGGAGGTAATAAAGGTTAAATTATTACAGTAGGATCCTAATTCCATATGACTGGTATCTTTATAAGAAGTGGAAAAAACATGCACATAAAAAGGTAATGTTACTGAAAAAGTATACAAGCCCCCACATCCCTGTATTTTGAAATAAAAAGCTTTTGCTTTAGTGTCCTAGGCCTGCCCTGAGTTTCCAAAGCCTGACTCAAGAATTATCATTAGCAAATGAGAAGATGTGGAAACAAAGGACAGATGTTAGGCAAGGAAACTGGCAACAATTTAGCCACATAGCAGAGTCACTGAACTTCCAGACACATTCCCAGGTTGTTTTTCAGGAATCAGATACCCAGCAGATGAAAAGTGCTGACCTCAAGTAAGTAGACCCCACCAGCTGAAACCAGAAGAATGGCGGTACTCAAAACTTCACCTTGATGGCCACCAATCTAAGAATTGTGCATAATCTGATCATGTACCCTGCAGCCCACTTCCTCACATCACCTTCAACACCCTTCCCTGGAAGGACTCGGGGAGTTTTGGTCTCTTGAGCATTATTTGCCCCTTTTCCTTGCTTGGTGCCCTGCAATAAAATCTATACTTCCTTCAACCCAGCTCAGTTAGTAGATTGGATTCATTGCGTGTCAGCAAGTAAGTCCAGGTTCAGTATCACTGGGACACAATAAAATGACATTCATCTACAGCCAAGCAAAGAGAAATCCAGAAAAGCCAAATCTATAGGCACTTTGATCTTAGACTTCCAACTTGCACAACTGGGACAAATAAATTTCTGCTGTTTAAATCACCCACTCTTTAATATTTTGTTGTGGCAGATTACCAGACTAAGACTATAATTTTAAAAAGTCTCCCTAGAAACCTGATATTGAAGTTGACTTATATTGAAATCTTGGATTCCTAATGTTATTATCATTCAACCTACTTGCATAGCCTTGGAGGATCAATGCTGGAGAAATATATAGAGAAAGTTTTATTTACACTAGGAAATAATAAAAGTCAATGAATTTTCAGATCAAATTTTAATGCCTTGCATGGAGTACAAATTGGCACAAATTGGAGATGGCATTTCTAAAAATTTCAGCACAAGACAGCTATTAGTTGTACATGTGGACTGTCCTGAGAAAACACTTATCTCCTTCCCTGGAAGCAGCATCTACAACTTGGTCAATCAGAAGTCTGATACTGGACTCAAAATGATTAACAAGATAGAACTTAATGTAATATAGGAGAAGAATTTCTTTTCCTTGGCCTTAGGTTTCCATGTGGATGGAGTTCCACTATAGTCATACTACTAGACTATTACCATCTCCTCACTGACATTCTGCAGGAAAATGTAGCTTGTCTACCTGATTGCTAAGTTTTAGAGTAAATTCTGAGTGTGCCTGGCTCAAGACTTGTCTTTTTACTTTACCTTTGGCATTAACTTACTTGCATAAATTAGTTATCTATGTTTCTGTCCTCCATGTTCTAAATTTTATACACATTTCTTGATAGAGAAGTTTCTGTGGTGCACCTCAGCTTGTGACTAACTGGATAAATGTGTCGATTTCTAGTGTGCAATCTTAGCAGACCATTGGACCATACTCAAGTTAGTCTTTTGTCTGTATAGCTTTTCTAGGGGGAAAAAAAGATGATGGTTGAATTTTCATCTGTTCACTTAAGTTTACCAGTCAACTGTTTCCAACTTCAATGAAAAAAAAAAAAAAAAAGACATCATTACTAGCATACAGTATTGCAATAGTACAAATTAGTGTTCTCCAAAACACTGTGTTCCTTTCCCAT
The DNA here is from genome assembly GCA_006408675.1 of Madoqua kirkii. Taxonomy (NCBI): domain Eukaryota; kingdom Metazoa; phylum Chordata; class Mammalia; order Artiodactyla; family Bovidae; genus Madoqua; species Madoqua kirkii. Next base: position 5,574 of record SJYC01073770.1, read on the forward strand.
GGAAATGCAAGATATTCCAGTGGGGAGTATTAAAATAATATTAGAATGTCTAGTGTTTGAGAGAAATAATTGTTGTTATATTAATACTTAATACAAGGAACTGCTGCTGCTGCTACTGCTAAATCACATCAGTCATGTCCGACTCTGTGCAACCCCAGAGACGGCAGCCCACCAGGCTCCCCTGTCCCTGGGATTCTCCAGGCAAGAACACTGGAGTGGGTTGCCATTTCCTTCTCCAATGCATGGAAGTGAAAAGTGAAAGTGAAGTTACTCAGTCGTGTCCGACTCTTAGCGACCCCATGGACTGCAGCCTACCAGGCTCCTCCAAGGGGATTTCCCAGGCAAGAGTACTGGAGTGGGTTGCCATTGCCTTCTCCTAATACAAGGAAAGAAAGTTCTATATTTATGAACAATTAGTATATATGAGAGACACTTTAGATTCTGGAGAGCCAATGGTAATAGCTGCTGCTGCTAAGTCTCATCAGTCGTGTCCAACTCTGTGTGACCCCATGGACGGAAGCCCACAAGGCTCCTCTGTCCCTGGGATTCTCCAGGCAAGAACACTGGAGTGGGTTCCCAAGAGACAACCCTGCTGCTGCTGCTGCTGCTGCTGCGTCGCTTCAGTCCTGTCCAATTCTGTGCGACCCCATGGACGGCAGCACACTAGGCTCCACTATCCCTGGGATTTTCCAGGCAAGAACACTGGAGTGAGTTGCCATTTCCTTCTCCAAATTTAATACTGCTGCTTTTGCTGCTAAGTCGCTTCAGTCTTGTCCGACCCTGTGCGACCCCAGAGATGGCAGCCTGGACCCCAGAGATGGCAGCCTGGATCCCAGAGACGGCAGCCTATCAGGCTCTGCCATCCCTTGTATTCTCCAGGGAAGAACACTGGAGTGGGTTGCCAAATTTAATACTAGATAGTGATAAATGCAGTAAAAACTAATAAGGCAGAAAAAGTGAACAGAAAATAGTGAAGCTATGTTGAGAAAGATGTTATGGGGGGAGGAGGGGCAAATCTAAAATTTTACAACGGACAAAAGTAACCAAGGAGATGACCTATCAAAAGGGGTTTTATGAAGTGAAAAATCATGGTGTGTCTGAGGAAAAGAAAAATGCCAGAACATATGGGAGTGGTGTGAGATTGGAATAGGGGAGGAGGGGCAAACTGACTGGAGGAATGTCAGGTGGTGACAGGTTTTCTGGCATGGTCGGGGCTTTGGACATTAGTCAGTGTGTGATGGGTCACTGGAAGCTTCTGAGCAGGTGAGGTAATGACACAACCTGATTTACCTTTTAAATGATCTTTCTGACTGCTGTATGGAGAGAAATAAAAGTGTGTTGAGGAATATGCTCCTTTCCTTTTTAATGCAAGCATACTAAAAAAAAAAAAAAAAAAAAAAGGAAAAAATTGTTTGAAGGCCATTGATCCTAAAATGAAATGAATGTTTCCATTTTCTATACCTGTTCTTATGAGAAACAGAACAAAGTAAGATTTTTTCACAATATCCAAAAACTAATAGAAAAATAATATCAATAGAAATACCATGTGCTTTAAGGTCAGACTGAACTTAAAATTGGTTCCAGCTTAGCCTCTCCCTAATTTTGTGACCTCTGGTAAATTAATAGAGTTATTGGAGCCTCCATTTCTCTGTAAAATTACAATAATTATCATCTTGATTGTTTCTGTATGGATTATAGCAGTGCTTATTACCTCTAAACCACAGCAGGAAATCAATAAATGTTGTGTCTCATTATTACCAATGGCCAGATATGTTGAAAAAAAAAAAAAAACACACCAGAATTCAAATAACAAAAAAATCATGAACTTAATTCTATAGAACTCTGCTAGGAATATCCAGATCTCCAGATTTCCCAACTGGTTAATATAGAAAAGGCAGAAGATAAACTACTAGAAGTACACAGCACATTGACAGAAATTGAGAAATAGTCAGGCCAAGGATAAAGTAACAAATATGACAACCATATGGTCATAAGTAGATAAGGTTTCCCACCTTCCACTTCCTTTTTTGAAAAAAAAAAAAAAAAATCTGTCATTTCATTTCTGGAGAGGCACTTGGAGGCAATAAAGTACCTTACCCACTCTGGTAACAGATTATTGAATAATTTGATCAAACCATTCTGGATAATTCAAGTCGAACATTACTTTAAAGTGAGGTAAACCATTTAATTGAGGCAAAATTGTTTGGTTTTGCTCCAATTATCCAGTTAATTGCTTTCATTGTGTGCTTTACTTTTCATGTGTTGGCATCAACTCGGTCTTGTAATCCTGTGGTTTCTTTCTTTTTATGCCCCTTTGTGTACAAGTTGGAAGATGCAGCCTCATTCCTCTGTAACTTTGTTCTTTTCCATGTCATTGATTTTTCCCTGTGGATCTAATCGAGCTTAAGCTTGCTTATGTTCATTTGTTTTCTCTTTGTCACTAGCAACCCTGATGATGTGTCTTTTTTCCTGAGAATAGGGTGTTTACTGGAGATTTATTGTTGCAGAACAAAGTAAAGGGATGGCGGAAGTCTCTAAATAGAACAGAATGTTATTTAATCAGTAAAAATAAAAGTGAACATTTGGAAATAGTATTTTTCAATACAGAAAAGACAAAAATGAGTAAAGAAAAGCAAAAACAAGATAGGCAATAGCCAACTGACAAATTCAGTGTCTGAAATAAATTCTGCAACATGCTTCATAATCAAGTATTATCGTGCTCTAAATGGTGACCACAGTTAACAAATCACTTCCAAACTTTCACACAAAACTGCCAAATGTAAATCATGCCTAGTGATACCAATAAAGCCTTTTTTTCTATCTTTTTGTGTGTGTATGTGTATATAACCCATAGAGAAACATGGTTAAAATACATCTCTCATAATGGATTGCCATAAAAATGAATATTTAATATTGTGATTCATTGTGTGTACAATATTATCCAAAACAACATCCCTAAAACATGCTCAGATGAGCATTTCCTGAAGTATGTTCTATAGAATTCTTATCTCACAAATTGATTCATAAAAATAGCTGAACTTGAAAATTATCCAGCTAGTATTTGCTTTAAACTTTTTTCAACATGCCCTGTTGAAACCAAGCAGAGCCCTTCAGGGTTTTCCTGGCTTCATAAAATTCTTGTATTTCCCAAACTTCTCATTTATAGAAAATACTTTAGTCTCCTCGGTCTTACCTGAGCTCCAAAGAGCAGACTCAAGCTGTTGCTAATCAGAGAAGAGTGGGATTACAGAAATAAAGGGAAAGTAGTCACGCAATAAATAAATAAGTAACGATAGCTTAAATAAAAGTACGGTGATAACATAGAATCTTAATGTCCCCTAAAGGGACACCTATAACAACTTGATGCATATCTTTGAAGTTTTTCAACAGAAATTAAAATCCCCACCCAGGCAGAGGATGAGGAACACAAGCAGATCATAAGCATGTAGACCAGGTTGGAACCAGAAGCTTGATCATTAGGATTCCAGAAATATCACCCTCTTACCTCACCACCAACCAATCAGAAGAATGTGCACAAGCTGCAATCCTCATTCCAAATGTTGTTTTTAAAAACCTTTGCCTTAAGTCCAATGGGAGATCAGGACTTTTGAGCATTAACAGCCCATTCTCCTTGCTTGGCATCCTGTAAGAAATGCTGTATCCTTTACCACAGTCTGGTGTCAATAGATTGGTTTTACTATGCAGTGGATGAATAGAAGTAAGGTTAGAACTTTCAGATATTGGCAAAGACTATGCAATTTACTTCTTCTATTAGTCACAGAAAACATTATACAGAAAATTCATTCTTACCAAAGTCTTTTAACAAATGGCATTATGACACACTTGATACAGTATTATTTTGTGGGAGGTAGATTTATTGAACATTTGTCATATCCCAAGCACATTGCCAGTCTTGTAGATCTGAACACTCCTAAAGCTCTTTGATACCTCAAGCCTCAAAGAAATAAAAATCGAGTTAAGAAAACTATTGTTTATTAATACTTAAGAAATGATGTGATTAGTGCTAATGGGAAAATTAAAGAGGAGTGAGCAGATCAGGGAAGGGTAAGGTAAATTAGCTAATCAAAGAAATAATTATGTTAATGTAAAAATCTAATAGATTATTATGAAGTACTTATAGCTATATTGAAATGTGACCTGTATTTTCTGCTACAAACACAAACTGGCAGATTTTCTACATTCTTGAGATGAACTAAACCACAATGGAATCATCCTGCTCATTTTGACCATCATAATAAGAAATGCAAATCTCTTCATGGACCTGGAGTCCTTAGGAATTGATGGCTGAAGGACCCAAATCAGTCCTGCTGTGATCCACGGGAATTTAACTTTTCAATCTAGAGAAAGGGCACAGTTGATCTCATTATAGTGGCTTGCTAGAGAAAGAAGGTGAATTGTGAAATAAACTCATGATGACTATAGTCCTCTCCCTGTGGAGAGATTTGCATCACAAAAACTCCCTCATCACTGATACTGTCATTATTCATATTGGTGGTGTCAGCAGAGGAAACAAGAGCTGAGTGTCTCTGAACAATAAACTTCTGATTTACCTTCATTTTAGTAGGAAGTTGTGTTTTGTCCTGAATTAGAAGAAAAGAAAATCAAGAATAAATTTTAATAAGTATCATTTATATTGGAAGTAACACTAGGCTTTAAATTTTCTAGCAGAGCTTATATGATTTTATATGAATATGTTTCATACATATATATGTTTATTGTATGTATGAATGCACTTTGTTTATTCATTTATTCTATATCTTCAAGTATAATTTTTAACAAGTCCCATCATTTTTCTTTTCTTTACTATGCCCAACTCTAGGATTTCATACAAAAAAAAAAAAAAGGATGAAATAAAAATAGTTAACCACTATTTTTGAAAAGAGTATCGTCTTTACATTTTAAATGCTTTGGGACACAGGACACCTGATTTAGCAATTATGTCTCTTACAGACAGTGAAATGCACAGATTTACACAGCTGTTGAATCTAATTTATGGAAAAAAAATTATTTCCAGAATGCCTTTTGCCCTTATGTGGTATATTTGCAAAAATTGAATCTTTTATTAAAAATGTTTCTATTAGAATCTACTTCTATTCCTTTACTATTCCTTTCTGGAATTATACATTCAAGGATTGCATACATGAAAAGTCCAACTCCATACATACAAAAAAAATGATGATCAATTATAGGAAAGAGCAGTGCATAACAAGATGCAGGGTCACTATAATTTACTAGTGATTACCTTAAAAATGAATATGTGACTTCATGACAAGTGACTTCCAAAAAGTACATTTTCTTAAATGTCAAGTAATTTTCCCCTTAAGACTCATTTGGCAGTTGGTCTTTGCTATCATATTTCTATTAAATTACATATTTGATTTGACAACATTTGTTTATCAGAGAAGTTGAATGTTCCATTAAAACCCTTGGCTCTCTGAAGATATTTTTATGAAAGCGATTTTCTACTGCTTTTTTTAGTATATGTGCTCCTTTTGTATAAAACATTAGAGCAAGAACTTGTTCATTTCTGTGTGCTTGTAAAATAAGCAAGTGTCCTTATGTAATGCAGTTATGCATTACAGAACTAGTCAAGAGGTAAAGACAAGTCAGTGTGGGTGTGTTTATACTTTAACTGAGTGAAGGGATAAAATTTTTCAATAGGATGAAATAGGCTATCCTGCATTAAGAGGGAAGTTTGGATTTACATAATATATGGTACCTCCATAAAAGGCCTTAAAGTTAACAGAAGAAGCAAACACAAAATATTTGCCCTTTTGCTACATTAGAAAATCATAGAACCAGTTGTACCATTTTAAATTTTCTATTACCATTGAATGAGTATTAGATTCTCTATTAACAATCAGGTATTGACTTTTGGAAATTCATACATTAAGTAACTAATGAATAGGAAGAAACCGTGTGAGTTACTATCAGAGATGTGCTAGAGTGGAAGCTAGATGAAAGCCAGGCTTTGTTGGGGGCCAGCATGAGGAACTCCGCCCATGGCAAAGGTCATGAGGAAAGGGGGCTTGGTATACGCAAAGGCGTGGCCAAGTCTCAGGAAATTCCCCTGCTCCTGAGCATCTAACCCCAAAACAAGAGTCTGTCCTGTACTCTCACCTACGGGGCGCTCTCCCCCATAACCGTTTCTCTCCGAAAAGGAGTAAACGTGCAGCTCCAAGGCAGTAAAAATTCCTGGGCGTGACTAGAGTGTTTCAACTTACTGGACTCTCTGAAGGTTATCTAGCCTGTCTGTGTAGGTTCCTCCTGCCATAACAGCCTTCCAACCTTGAGAGGCATGAGATGTTTTGACTTACTAAAGGCAAATTCTTGTGGAAGGTTAGAAATTATTAGTATAGTGGGTTGGATGGGAATTATATTGATAAAGGGTTTCTTCATTTGTTGTGTCAATAATTGCCGCTAATTCCCTGCCCTAGGTGGGACAAGGGCGTCTCAGGTTAAACCTCTCTGTGGACACATGATTGTTTACTACCTCTCAACCATAAACAGCACAGAGTTTTGGAGTATTCTGAGAATCTTAATTAACATAGGACTTTTTCTTGTTGTTGAGTCAATGATCGCCGCCAGGCCTCCATATCCTTTAGGTACCTGGGAATGTATTAAATCAATGTATTTGGAATGTAGAAAAGGAAATATAGTAGTTTTTGATGTTAGCAATATTAGACTTTCTGAGTTAATGAATTTTCTCTCTTGTAATAGATCACTGTACTTTGTTATAAATCACTGTGTCCTTGCTATGCAAAAATGTAACTTTGTCACTATCTCACGACTGAGTAGATCTTAAGAGGAACATTGGTGAAAGGATTTTCATTTATTGGACTGATGTTTGTTGCTAAAATCTTTATATTCCCTGCCCTTATAATGAATAAGGATTAACATATAGGAGAAATAAGTCTTAACCTTTAAGTATATAGGAGAAATAAGGATTAACATATAGGAGAAATAAGGATTAACATATAGGAGAAATAAGTCTTAACCTTTAAGTATATAGGAGAAATAAGTATTAACCTGTAGGAGAAATAATTCTTAACCTTTAAGCATATAGGAGAAATAAGTATTAACCTTTAAGATTAATCATGTTAACCTTGGGTTAAATAAATTCCTTTCTTGATTGTAACTCACTACACCCTCACCCTATAGGAATGCGACTTTATTTGGAGGGTGGTGCTTGGTTTAAGGAAAAACACCCTTGGAAAAAATAAGTTTTTTGGTTATCAGAAAGAAAGAGTTGTAAATGTCAGCAGGCAGAAATGGCTTGAAGATGATGTAAAACCCCTAAAACTTTTTATGTAAAGCACCTGATTTTAATAAGGTCAGGACTGCTGACCCCCGCGTGACTCTGTATTCATCCCTATATGTAACAAAGGGTATATAAGCAAACCCCAAAGTAAAGAAATCGGATCAGTTCCGGAAAGACTGATTCCCTCATGTCGTTCCTTTCTGCTCCCCAATTTTCTGGCTGAATTCCCATCTGGAGCGTGGGTGCCCGCCATGAATATGGTGCAAGTTCCTTGTCTGGAATTTTATTGGTACCCCACGTAACCCAAGTTATTCGGCCCCTTTCTCTCTCTCTTACTATTTTTCTGGTCGAATTCCCATCTGGTGCATAGGACCCACCAAGCCTACTAATTCTGCCTGGGCTTCTAAGATCGGACCGGTGGCATCTCAGTGCCTCCTCTCCTTCGGGAGAACGGGAAGACGCCTGCGGCCTACGTAGGTGGTGATTGGCACCCTGTGTTAACCAAGTTATTCTTTTTGGCATCTTTTTCTCTGCTAAATTCCTAGTCCCTCCCTATCTGTAATTAGATAAGTTTTTCCTAGGACTCCTACTCCGTCCCCACCTTCGAATCACCCTGGATCCACCGGGGCTGGACCCTCAAGGCTTCTACAGGATTAGTACATGGGTGGAGAGAGAATTGTGCAGTGTGCTTTGAGAAGCAGAACTAGTTAAAAACAAAAACAAAAAATTCAGAAGTGTATATCATGTTATAATTAAGATTAGATGAAACTATTACATTTCAGAGATATATAAATTTGCAGTCTATTATCAATAGAACAGTCAGTGTCATCCTGTGAAACACAAAACCCTCCAATGACCTCTCATCTCTGAATTCAAGGGAAGAAGGGAAACCTGTGCCTAAAAATAACGATTTGCCAGGTTTCTTGTGGAGTCTTGCCCACCATGCAGGACTTCTCTGACAACATGTTCTATTATTTTCTGTTCACTCCATTGTTGGAATCCTGGACTCTTTGATGTTCAAGTATGGAACATCATATGATCAGACTAATCTTTTCCTAAATATCTTCATAGTTCATCCTCTCACCTTTCTGAAATCTTTGTTTCACTGCAGCTCATACTGATGACACCCTCCCCTATTCCTTAGTTCTTCTTTTCTAATGTGCTGATTATCTTTTTCCATAGATGAAAGTGAAAGTCACTCAGTCATATCTGACACTTTGCAACCCCATGGACAATACAGTCTGTGGAATTCTCCAGGACAGAATACTAGAATGGGCAGCCTTTCCCTTCTTCAGGGGATCTTCCCAACCCAAGAACTGAACCCAGGTCTCCCGCATTGCAGGAGGATTCTTTACCAACTGAGCCAGAAGGGAAGCCCAAGAATACTGGAGTGGGTAGCCTATCCCTTCTCCAGGGGATCTTCCCAACCCAGGAATTGAACTCAGGTCCCTTGCATTGCAGGCAGATTCTTTACCAACTGAGCTATGAGGGAAGCCTGACTACATTTTAAGGAATTTGATGATTTATGCTATTTATTGTCTCTCACTCCTCTAACAAAAGATCAATGATAAGATTTTAGTCTACTCTGTTTACTGACAGCAGCATGCCTAAAACATAGTAAGCACTCAATGAATATTTGTGGAGTGAATAAATAATATGTATGCACGAATTCCCTGCTCTTCTTCCATAAGAATTCAATGGTCAGTTTTTTCTTGTTTACCATCTGGCATTCTTATCCCTGGATGTTATTGTCTCTGACAGAGTGTCTATTTCTCTTTCCAGATCAAAATCTCTTGAATCCATGGAAATAATTCTAGTTGGAATGGCATTCTACTTGAACACATCAACCAATTCTCTCTCCTCAGAGAACTCCAATTACTTTCAACTTCCCCAGAAATGCTCTCTTAACTTCCCAGTTAGAAATTGTTACTTTCTGTGAGATCTTCTAAAGGGAAAAAATCATATTTGAACAAAGCTCCCCCAAAAAACCTATAGAGTCCAGTATATGCCACTTTACTTGTATATTACCATCATTTTCTAAGTCTCTTCAATCTGTTTTTGTATTTTATTGATTTATTTATCTGTCTTTTTGTATGAATTGCCTATTCCCCTCTCTGGAATGTCTAGGTCCTATGAGTCACTATATACATAAATTTTGAAATAATAAATTAAAATTTATTTAAACATAATTTTCCAATATTTATTTCTTAGTTCTTAGGAATACAGTTTTCACTATAATTATATAGTCCTAATCTGGAAATAGATGGGGAAACAGCGGAAACAGTGTCAGACTTTATTTTTGGGGGCTCCAAAATCACTGCAGATGATGATTGCAGCCATGAAATTAAAAGACGCTTACTCCTTGGAAGGAAAGTTATGACCGATCTAGATAACATATTCAAAAGCAGAGACATTACTTTGCCAGCAAAAGACCATCTAGTCAAGGTTATGGTTTTTCCAGTGGTCACGTATGGATGTGAGAGTTGGACTGTGAAGAAAGCTGAGTGCTGAATAATTGATGCTTTTGAGCTGTAGTGTTGGAGAAGACTCTTGAGAGTCCCATGGACTGCAAGGAGATCCAACCAGTCCATTCTAAGGGAGATTAGTCCTGAGTGTTCTTTGGAAGGACTGATGCTAAAGCAGAAACTCCAATATTTTGGCCACCTCATGCGAAGAGTTGACTCATTGGAAAAGACTCTGATGCTGAGAGGGATTGGAGGCAGGAGGAGAAGGGGACAACAGCAGATGAGATGGCTGGATGGCATCACCGACTCTATGGACATGAGTTTGGGTGAACTCTGGGAGTTGGTGATGGACAGGGAGGCCTGGCATGCTGCAGTTCATCGGGTCACAAATAGTCGGATATGGCTGAGCGACTGAACTAAACTGAGTCTCATTCCGACATGAATCTCCATTCTTGTTATCAACTGTCTTACTATATTGTCATATTCAGTGACTCCATGTATTTTTACTATTTCAGTTACTATCTTCTACATTTTAGAGCCATCAGTATTTTCCTGCTGTGTTGAAATGAGCTTCTATCTTGATTAAAATCTCACAAGTTTCATCTTTTTCTAATAGACTATTTTTTCAACAGTTTTAAATTCATAACACTATTGAAGAGAAGGTACAGAGATTTCCTATATTCCCTGCCTTCACACATACATAGCTACCCCAAGTCAACATCCCCACCACAATAGGACATCTGCTATAAACTATGAAGCCTACATTGACACATCATTAATGCCCTGAATGAATATGTTAATTAGAGTTAACTCCTAGTATTGAGGTTTCCCAGATGCCGCAGTGGTAAAAATCTACCTGCCGATGTAGAAGACACAAGAGGCATGGGCTGAATCCCTTGGTTGGGAAGATCTCCTGGAGTAAGAAATGACAACTCACGACAATATTCTTGCCTGGAGAATACCATGGACAGAGGAGCCTGGTTGGCTATAGTCCATGTGTTGCAAAGGGTTGGGCATGACTGAGCACGCATGCACAACCTTGATATTGAAACATCTATGGGTTTGACAAATGTAAAATGACCTATGTTCTTTATTATAGCATTATACACAATAACTTCATTGCCCTAAAAGAAAAAAAAAAAAAAACTTTGCTTTTCACACAGTCTTCCTTCCTCCCCATCCCAATTCGTGGGTACAACTATATTTTTTCCTGTCTCCATCATTTGCCTTTTCCAAACTGGCATATACTTGGAATCATACAGTATATAGCTTTTCTAGATTGACTTCTTTCACTTAGCCATATAAATTAATGTCATTCCATGTCTTTTTAAGTCTTTATAGCTCATTTTATTCAGTGATGAAAACATTTCCTTGTCTGTATATACCACAGTTTATATATCCATTCACCTACTGAGGAATATCTTGATTGCTTCCAAGATTTGAATACTATGAATAAAGTTGATAGAAACATCTCAGTGCAAGTTTTTGTGTGAACATAAATTCTCAGTTTCTTTGTTTAGATACAAAGGAGTGTGATTACTGGCTCTTATGGTAAGATTATATTTAGTTTTTCAAGAAACTTCCAAACTAACTTCCATGGTAGCTATGCCATTTTGCACCCACCAGCAATGAATGAGAATTCCTGATGCTCTATATTATTGACAGGATTTGGTTATTCTGGATTTTGGTCATTTTGCTATATATATAGTGTTATTTCATTGTTGCTTTAATTTTCGTTTCCCTGAAAACATATGATGTAGAGCATCTTTGCATGTGCCTAAAACATAAGTAACAAACTTTATATTTCAGATACCATTTATCCAAATATATCTCATTTTGACCCCTAAAATATTATAAGCTCTTTTATTATGATGAACATAAAACAATTGAAAATAAGTTTGAAT
>SJYC01073771.1:0-20069 GCA_006408675.1 Madoqua kirkii
GAGAAAGAGAAGGGCCAAATGTTAAATGAGGAAGTACAAGAATGCTTTACTCTAGGTGTGGTAAAGCTTAAATGGTAATTTTCTATTAAATTTTCCGCAGAGATGATATTCAACCTGTCATGCAGTATCACTTATTTACCAAATATTTACTGTACAACTACAGTATTCAAAATTGTGATATATGAAGTACAGACATGCAAAGTTGAATTAAAGCAATATTTCTATCTCAAGAAGCACATATTCTCACTAAAGCAGATGTTATCACTCCATCTCTGTCCTATATATTTAATGTGTATACTTCTAATTTTACTTTATAATTTTTATTGAAGTTCCTTCCTTACTGGTCTGGGTTAATAGAAGAACAGATGTGTTCAAATAAGCACAGAATTTTTCATAAAACAGTAATAATGGCACTATAGTCAAAGAAAACATTGCAGTGACTGAAAAATTCTACTAGAAGATTTTGAGATACTTGATTTGAAATATGAAACAGAGCTCAAAAGAAGAAAGGAATTCAATTTATGGATTTACTACATACTATTTGAAGTGAAGTGTTAGTTGCTCAGCTGTGTTCAGTTCTTTGTGACCCCATGTACTGGAGCCCATGGGCTCCTCTGTTCTTCGGATTTACCAGGCAAGAATATTGGAGTGGGTTGCCATTTCCTTAACCAGGGGATCTTCCCAACTCAGGGAACCGAACCTGGGTCTCCTACACTGCAGGCAGATGGTTTACCATCTGAGCCACAAGGGAAACCCTTGAAAGTGAAAGAATACACATATTTTAATTTTCCTACCTGGGAAGGAAGTTTCATAAGTACTTTTGTTGCCTCCACAGTCTGCTAACAAAGGCTATTCTTTTTTTTTTTTTTCAAGCAGTGCTTTCTGTCTTTCTTTTTTTTTCCTTCTCTTAAAAAGTTTTGCTTCACATAACATGTTGAGAAAAAAAGTGTCCAGCTGTGGGTCTTTATCCACATTCATTAATGATACTGTTTGAGGACCTTTGCTCCCTTACACACAGCCTGAGCATACACCATCTCTGTCTCAGTGAGGTTCAAGTCAAACCATTCTGTTTCAGTTTGGTCACAGACGCCTTCACCTTTAATCACATACTCTTCTGCATTGTTGCTACAGAGCACTTAGTTTTGAGGTGCTTGTCTCTTTAAGATGTTTCTTTTTTGTTCTTTTTTTTTTTTTTTTTTAAGTATTAGCTTAGACTCTGATCAGGAGAAGAGGAAATCTTTGTAATATAGTTTATGTTCTTTCTATTAATATCACCAATGATGGTGAAGTAGAACACGTCTGAATATTTATCTTAAGGCTTGTGAACCTAGATAATGACACAAAATTCTGGAGCATCCAGAGCAAGGGGTGAGAGTAACTCTGCTGGCAGAAAAACCCAGAACTACATTAAGCATCTACACAGTTTTGGGGACTACATAGGAAAATATCAAGAATCTGTTAGACAGTCTTTGACTTAGTTGTAAAGAATAGCTATAATAAATCATAGTATATGATTCAGAGAAGGCAATGGCATCCCACTCCAGTATTCTTGCCTGGAGAATCCCATGGATGGAGGAGTCTGGTAGGCTGCAGTCCATAGGGTCGCTGAGGGTCGGACACGACTGAGCGACTTCCCTTTCACTTTTCACTTTCATGCATCGAAGAAGGAAATGGCAACTCACTCCAGTGTTCTTGCCTGGAGAATCCTAGGGACCGGGGAGCCTCGTGGGCTGCCATCTACAGGGTCTGATAGAGTCAGACACGACTGAAGTGACTTAGCAGCAGCAGCAGTATATGCTTATATATGATATAATGTATATATTCATAATAATAAATATACCTTTATGACATGAAGTGATATAAGAATAAACAGATCATTTCACTGGCTCAGACCAAATTTAGTTCCTTAGAAATCTTATAAATAGTCTTACACACAGACACACACACACACACACACACACACACACACACACACACACAGAGTTAAGGATTCTGTCACTATTTCTCTTTTCAGTTAAGTTTTCCCAGCCAATTTTGCCAAATTCCAACAAGGTATCTTTTTCTTGGTGGGGGGAAGGGGGGTTGTAGCTTGGAGGGGTCAGTGAGAAGAGAGAAAATTCTTGAAATATCCATTTAGCTGAAAATTTTTTAAAAATTACCTTGTATAACCTATACATTTTTTCACACTTATCATGGGCTTTCATAATATCTTGATGTTGCAACAATTCCTTAACTTTTTATTCTATGTGAACTCTTAGGCAATGAAAAGGATGGTCTACAATGATGAGGAAATTATAATGGATCACTGCCTCAAATGTTTCTAATAATGTAAGCAACCTGTTTAAACAGTTTTCCAAGGTGGTTTATAGACTAGTCCAACATAAAGTGCTAAACTCCTCATGATGGCTTCAAACTACAAATTCATTTGTGGAATTCTGTAATCTCATGTACTTCTCACTCCTATATTCTAATACTGAAGGCTAATGGCTTAGACACAATGTGTCAGTAGTGTGCATAGTGGCATGAAGTAATCTTTCAACTGCTTAATGAATTACTAATTTAATGGTTGTTGTTAGCTCAGACTGAAAAATGATGTTTTATTAGTAAAAAATACTCTATAGAAAGTGCAATGTTTTCTATTATAAAAAAAAGGAAATTTTTTCATTTGTGGAATTCTGTAATCTCATGTACTTCTCACTCCTATATTCTAATACTGAAGGCTAATGGCTTAGACACAATGTGTCAGTAGTGTGCATAGTGGCATGAAGTAATCTTTCAACTGCTTAATGAATTACTAATTTAATGGTTGTTGTTAGCTCAGACTGAAAAATGATGTTTTATTAGTAAAAAATACTCTATAGAAAGTGCAATGTTTTCTATTATAAAAAAAAGGAAATTTTAACTCTACATACAAATATTTATATAATTTAAGAATCATTTTCAAATAATTGGTTTCTCTTTTTTTTTAATTGAACTTTAGACATCAAAGTACACAAATCTTATATGTACAGATTAGTGAATTTTGACATGCATATATACATCCAGATAAGCAAAATATAAATCAAGTTTAGAATGTTATCAGTCACCTAGAAAAGTACCTCATATCTCTTGTAAGTATATAAAGTCCCAAAGATGGTAAGACAGTTTTGATCTTTAGTCACCTATTGAAGACTTGATTATTTTAAATTTTTGGCAAATATTAACAAAACTGTTATAATTATTGGCATGCAGGATTTTTTGTGGATGTGAGAATTCAGATTAGTTGGGTAAATCCTTGGAAGTTCAATTTCTAGATCACATGGCAAGATTCTACTTAGCTTTGAAAGAAACTTTCACTCTATTTTGCAAACTGGCCATACCATTTAGAATTCCCATCAGCAATTAACGAGAGCTTCTGTCTCGTTAACTCCACATGCTTACCAGCAATGGTATTGTCTGTTTGTGTGTTTGGAATGTAAGGCACATTGATATCTTATCATTTGGTTTTGTGTTTTACTTGGAACATTTATGTCAATGGCCTCATTCTAGTTCTTTGTATGTTGAAAGGGCTATATCTGACAAATGCAAGAAAAAAACAAAAAACAGAATATCAAAAAGTAAAGAAACTGAACCTTCTCACAAAATGAGTGAGTAAAGGATGGAGGCTATGCTGCTGCTCCTTCATCAAGTTACAAACTAAGTATAATCTCTGCTTAGAAACACAGAGATCTGTTTCCTCTTAGATTGTATAAACATCGTACAGATGCCAGGAGGCTAACTAGTTGTAGAAAGAGTGTCTATTAGATGAAAAAGATAACATGTCTCTATGGTTTTAAAACCTTCAAGCATAAATCAGGTAAAGTCAACACTTCAAAGATAAATTAGTGGGTGGCTTCTCCTGGTGAGCAGAGCTTGACAGATCAGTTAGGTGATATCAATTTAAGAAGCTGTCATTAAAATTCTGGTACACTCCATTTCTTAAAATATGAACTCCAATCTTTGCATAGTATTCCCAGCAGAAGCAAGGAAGACACTACAACTTTTAGGGAAAAGAAACAACTAGAAATATTTCCAGAACTTGGACATGAGTGTCAGTACCAACAGTTACAGATTTGGGCTTGAAAAAGTAGGCTACAAAAGGGTATTTATACTCTATTGAAAAATAAAACATGCAAGCTGGGCTATGAATCTCAAAACAACAAACATTGGAAAAGAAACTTGGTACTCTATGTTCTTCTTGCCTTGAGTCCTGGGAAAAAACACAGTTAAGATTTTTGGAAGGGAGATCAAAGTATTTTTCATTCAAAATTTGTAGAAGTTGGAGGAAGAGAAAAATGGCAAAACATTTTGATATGAGAATTAGTCATGGAAAGATGATTGTAGTTACAGTGGAAGAAAACTATAAGAGACTTTTTTACATATACATGAATCTATCATTTTTCAAATTCTTTTTCCATTTAGGTTGTTGTATAAATATTGAGCACCCTGTGCTATACAGCAGGCCCCAGTTGGATATTCATTTTAAATACAGAAGCGTGTACATCTCAACCCAAGCTTCCTAACTGCCCCTTCCACCCATTTCCATCCACCTTGCCTCCACAATAACCACGTTTGTTCTCTAAGTCTGTGATTCTGTTTTGTAAATAAGTCCATTTGTATACTTAAAAAAATAAAAATAGAACTTAGTACAAACAAAGCAGCAATAAAATTAGCTTTACTATAACTTATCTACATGCCTGGAACCAGGTCTAAGAATTTCATATGGATAATTTAATCCTCACAATCATCCTAAATGTTATACATGTTTTCCCCTTTTAGAGATGAAAAAACCAAGTTAGGCACTATACCATGTTTCTTACCTACCGACATGAAAGCTTCCGTCTTCACAGCTTGGTAAATAAAAAGGCTCCCAAAATGGCACAGGTAGGTATTATGATATGTTAAATTCTAATGCCCCAAAAGATTTTTGGTAGATTAAACTATGAAAAGTGGAGGAAAATACAGATGAACAATTGAGTGACAAATGCATTGGTATCTAAACTGTGTTTCACTTTATTCTTGTCATGGAACCAGGTAGATACAGATCATAATCCATCTAACATTGAATACAATGCTTGTGTTAACATGTAAACATTAAAAATCTACAATTGAGTAGGAAAGACTGCAATTATCATATTGTTTCTTTTCTGAGAAAGCTTCTTTTTGTTTTAAGATACCTTGATAGCTATAGTAATGGTAACTTTTCTACACTAAATAGAAGAATATAGCCATCTAGAGAATAAGCTTTACAAATCTATTTAAATTATTGGTAATTTCATGCATGTATTGCCTACTCTGACATACAAGAAACTCATTTAAGTGCTGTAAAGACAATTGAATAATTATTTTATCTAACTTTTGAGAAGTGTATATAAAGTAGATGAAATAAAAATAGCTTGACTACCTTAGTCAAAATATATGCAAGATATGGATCTGGAATAAAATTATGTCATATTCTTAACACATAAATTAGAAAAAGTATTCTTCAGATTGCATAGTTTAGGTAGCTTATTCAGCAAATAGCTGAATATTGATGTGCTAGTTTATAATTATGCAAACTAATGATGAGCTCCTTTTCAAATTTACAGAGTTAATGAAGAAAAGAGATGGAATACTTTGCCTAATGTAACAAACTTAGAATTTAACAAGTTTTGACTTAAAACTTGACCAATATAATGACATAGATTTGAGGGTGATATATAATGAAATATATCTTAGAGGGTTTTTTGGGGAAAAAAAACAAACCTCAAAATGGTCTACAGCATAGGATCAGAAATCAATCAGACAAGGTTTTACTCAAACTCCAATTTTTTGTACAGTGGAAATATGTGCATGTCATTTTAATTTACAAGACTACCATTTCTCCACTTGAATAATGGATTGATAATAAAAATCCTTCTGTTTTGAGAAATATATATATATACTGTAAAAGTCTATGTCATACTAGACTTCCTAAATTCTGTAGTTTGTGAAAAATGAATTATGTTTTAAGATTATGACTGAAAGAGTCCTTCTAATTGTGAGGACACGAGTGATACAATAAGGAGCCTAAAAAGCAATAATGTGAAGAAACTTTCTCAGCAGAAGTCGAATTCTGATGGAAATTCCTATTTTCTGATTGTTAGCCTATTTTGATTCAAATCAATGGTAAAATTAGATTTTCCTTTAATGATTTTCTTCTCTTCTGATTCAAATTATGTTATGCTATATATATAGCATAAGTTAAAAGTTCAGTACAATATTTACAACCCACAGACTTTAATGACTTCCTTTTCTTGGCTTTTGAAAAATTATATTTTCTCATGATTTATTTCTCATTTTACTAGTTTGTCCTTCCATTTCAAGCTTAATCTTCTATTCTGCTTCCTTCTCATGGAACTGAACATCAAATGTTAGTTTCTTGAAGGATAATTTTCTGTTCTATTTATTAGTATGTCTTTAGGATAATTTACCCAGTTTCATGTCTTCTCCCCTCTCAGGATACCTTAAAACTCATAGCACTAATTCACTACATAAAATCTGCTTTCAGAAACTTTATTGTAATGTCAAATCTAGCATGTTCAAAATGCTTCTGAAACACTCACTGAAACTGTTCCTTTCTTCACTGTGTGCAATTTAAATTTATAATTCACCCAGTTACTCCAGTGTCCAAGGAGCCGTGCTTGACTCTTTTCCTCACTTGACGCATCTAGTTCAGTTCAGTTCAGTTCAGATGTATAGTTGTGTCTGACTCTTTGTGACTCCATGGATTGCAGTACACCAGGCTTCCTGTCCATCACGAACTCCCTGTGCTTACTCAAACTCATGTCCACTGAGTCAGTGATGCCATCCAACCATCTCATCCCCTGTTGTCCTCTTCTTCTCTTGCCTTCAATCATTTCCAGCATCAGGGTCTTTTCAAATGGCACATCTAACCTAATTCCAAAATACATCTGTTGCCACCACTCAAGCTAAATGTATTGGCAGGGGTTTTCTTGGACCACTGTGATAGTCTATAGCTTGGCCACTACTACAACTTGAGCAAGCCCTGTGAGGCTCCCAGGAACTGTGTCTTTTTGTCCCCCACTTTTTTATAGGCAAGACTCTAGCCTTCCAGGACCTTCAATAGTTCCAGAATGCAATTCAAACAGTTGCTAATCAAGGGAGGTCTTCCTTCCCTTTATCACTGGCTCAGTGATAAAGATTCACCTGAAATGCAGATGTGGGAGACATGAGTTTAATCCCTGCATCAGCAAGACACCCAGAGAAGGAAATGGCGACCCTCTCCAGTATTCTTGCCTGGAAAATTCCATGGACAGAGGAGCCTGGCAGGCTACAGCCCATGGGATCGCAGAGAGTCAAACAGGACAGCACAGGAGCACACAGCCACGCAAGGAAGGAGCAGCCCAGAAACTACCTGAGGCAAGAAAAAAGGAACCAGAGAAGCTCATCAAGATTAGAAGACCATGGAGATGAGATTCACTTCAGTTCAGTCTCTCAGGAGTGTCCAACATTTTGTGACCCCATGAACCCTAGCAGGCCAGGCCACCCTCTCCATCATCAACTCCCAGAGTCGAACCAAAACCATGTCCACTGAGTTGGTGATGCCACACAACTATCTCATTCTCTGTCATCCCCTTCTCCTCTTGCCCTCAATCTTTCCCAGCATCAGGGTCTTTTCAAATGAGTTAGCTCTTTGCGCTTCAACATCAATCCTACCAGTGAACAATCAGGACTGATCTCCTTTAGGATGGATTGGTTGGATTTCTTTGCAGTCCAAGGAATTCTCAACAGTCCTCTCCAACGTCACAGTTCAAAAGCATCAATTCTTCAGCACTCAGCTTTCTTTATAGTTCGACTCTCACATCCATATATGACTACTGGAAAAATCATAGCCTTGACAAGAAGGACTTTTGTTGCCAAAATAACATCTCTGCTTTTCAATATGCTGTCTAGGTTGGTCATAACTTTCCTTCCAAAGAGTAAATGTCTTTTAATTTCATGGCTGCAATCACCATCTGCAGTGATTTTCAAACCTAAAAAATAAAGTTAGCCACTCTTTTCCATCTATTTGCCATGAAGTGATGGGACCAGATGCCATGATCTTAGTTTTCTGAATGTTGAGCTTTAAGCCAACCTTTTCACTCTCCTCTTTCACTTTCATCAAGAGGCTCTTTAGCTCTTCTCCACTTTCTGCCATAAGAATGGTGTCATCTGCATATCAGTGATTATTGATATTTCTTCCAGCAATCTTGAGTCCAGCTTGTGCTTCTTCCAGCCCAGCATTTCTCATGATGTATGCTGCATAGAAGTTAAATAAGCAGAGTGACAATATACAGCCTTGACGTACTCCTTTTCCTATTTGGAACCAGTCTGTTGTTCCATGTCCAGTTCTAACTGTTGCTTCCTGACACGCATACAGATTCCTCAAGAGGCATGTCGGGTGGTCTGGTATTCCCGTCTCCTTCAAAATTTTCTACAGTTTATTGTCTGTGCTTTGGCATAGTAAATAAAGCAGAAGTAGATGTTTTGCTGGAATTCTCTTGCTTTTTTAATAATCCAGCGGATGTTGGCAATTTGATCTCTGGTTCCTCTGCCTTTTCTAAAACCAGACTGAACATCTGGAAGTTCATCGTTGCTGAAGCCTGGCTTGGAGAATTTTAAACATTACTTTACTAGTGTGTGAGGTGAGTGCAATTGTGCGGTAGTTTGAGCACTCTTTGGCCTTGCCTTTCTTTGGGAGGAAATGAGATTAAAGGAGTGAAAGTTCTGCTCCCACCAAAATCTTGTCAGATATCATATCTTTGAACCACTAAATACCCTTCACCAAATCCTCTGGGTTTGGGACACATGGTTTTGAGAGCAGAAGCTTGGTGTTTCCCTGTTTACTTTGTTGTTTAGTTGCTTAAGTCATGTCTCACTCTTGGACATGCAGCAGGAACTGCAGCATGCCATGCTTCCCTGTCCTTCACCGTCTCCCAGTGCTTGCTCAAACTCATGTCCATTGATTCAGTGATGTCATCCAAGCATTTTGTCCTCTGTTGTCCCCTTCTCCTGCCTCAGTCTTTGCTGGCATTAGGGTCTTTACCAATCAATTGGCTCTTTCCATCAGGTGGCCAAAGTATTTGAGCTTCAACTTCAGCATCATTCTTTCCAATAAATATTCAGGATTGATTTCTCTTGGATTAACTAGTTTGATCTCCTTGCTGTCCAAGGGACTCTGGAGGGTCTTCTCCAACACCATGGTTCAAAAGCATCAGTTCTTCAGTGCTCGAAAAGTAATAATATTGTTCCTTCTGACCCGACCCAAAACTCTGTCTACTAGATTTGATTCAAGGAGAAGCTGAACTTTCAGTAACAGGAAGATCATTGATGCATTTGAGAAAAATTAATGCTTCAGTGAATGTGATGACCTGCATGAATTATATTCAAAAGAGAATAGGAGAGGAACTGGAAGAAGTAAATATAGAACAACTCCAGAATCTTGCAAAAAAGACAATTATTATTAATATAAAGCATGATGATAACTTGAGAATGAAGCATTTTGAGAAATATGGAAAGGTGAAATGATATTATATAAATAAATTTACTTTTTTTCTGATTATACACATAAATATACCCATAGAATAAATTTGGAAAAGTACTAATGTAGAATTTTTATTCCATAATAAGAAATTGATTTTCTTAACCTTGTATTATATTCTGTTGCAGCTCTATATTACAGGAATCGGATTGCATTGCATGTAATGTTTTAAAGATCACTTTATCATTTAATCTTATATATATCACAAATACTGTTTTATTATTTGATAACTTAATTTTAATGATCTATAACTCTAAGCTTATATATATATGTATATGTGTGTGTGTGTGTGTATGTGTGTGTGTGTGTGTGTGTGTGTGTGTGTATGTATATAATCCCACATTCTTGGATATTTAGACTATTTCAAATATCTATTAAATATGCTTTTTTTCTCATAAATATGTTCAGTCTCTTAATTCTATCCAATTTAAAGGTCTCACTGTTTTTCATCATTCTTTCATAACTCAGTCCCAGAGTCAGTTTTTCTAAATTCCCTATATAATATGCTTTCTTTGGATAATATTTCTTCCTATTCCTTCTCCTTTTGGCTCACAGTGTGGCAGGCAATCTTCTCTTCATCTCTTGTAGTTTCCTCTTCTTTCAGCTCCTTTTTCTGATGGTATAGTGCCCAAAGTGTTAAGCCTTCAGTATTTTTCTTTTCTAATTTTACATTGTCTTTCCAGAAAAACTTTAGTCATCAATTGTGAAATCTAGATCACATTTGTTGTCAAAATTCCAGACTCATGCATCCAACTTCCTACTGACCATATATGTCTAAATCTACCCCAAACACTTCACACTGAACCAATCCTACAGAATCTTTACTATCTCTCTCTAGGACTTTTCCCATTAGGTATTCTTTACTTGATATCTAGCAACATAATTGGTGATATAATCTAGAAAAGCATTAGAGTTTCTCATTCACACATAATGTTCTGTTTTTAGCCACTCAGTCATGTCCAACTCTTTGTAACCCCACTGGCTGTAGCCCACCTGCATGGGGATTCTCCAGGCAAGAATGCTGGAGTGGGTTGTCATGCCCTCCTCCAGAGGATCTTTCCAATCCAGGGGTCACATGGAGGCTCCTGCATTGCAAGCAGATGTTTTACCTGCTGAGCCACCAGGGAAGCCCCTTCCACCAATAATAATAATAATCCCCTTGTTTCTTTGGGAGGAAATGAGATTAAAGGAGTGAAAGTTCTGCTCCCACCAAAATCTTGTCAGATATCATATCTTTGAACCACTAAATACCCTTCACCAAATCCTCTGGGTTTGGGACACATGGTTTTGAGAGCAGAAGCTTGGTGTTTCCCGTTTACTTTGTTGTTTAGTTGCTTAAGTCATGTCTCACTCTTGGACATGCAGCAGGAACTGCAGCATGCCATGCTTCCCTGTCCTTCACCGTCTCCCAGTGCTTGCTCAAACTCATGTCCATTGATTCAGTGATGTCATCCAAACATTTTGTCCTCTGTTGTCCCCTTCTCCTGCCTCAGTCTTTGCTGGCATTAGGGTCTTTACCAATCAATTGGCTCTTTCCATCAGGTGGCCAAAGTATTTGAGCTTCAACTTCAGCATCATTCTTTCCAATAAATATTCAGGATTGATTTCTCTTGGATTAACTAGTTTGATCTCCTTGCTGTCCAAGGGACTCTGGAGGGTCTTCTCCAACACCATGGTTCAAAAGCATCAGTTCTTCAGTGCTCGAAAAGTAATAATATTGTTCCTTCTGACCCGACCCAAAACTCTGTCTACTAGATTTGATTCAAGGAGAAGCTGAACTTTCAGTAACAGGAAGATCATTGATGCATTTGAGAAAAATTAATGCTTCAGTGAATGTGATGACCTGCATGAATTATATTCAAAAGAGAATAGGAGAGGAACTGGAAGAAGTAAATATAGAACAACTCCAGAATCTTGCAAAAAAGACAATTATTATTAATATAAAGCATGATGATAACTTGAGAATGAAGCATTTTGAGAAATATGGAAAGGTGAAATGATATTATATAAATAAATTTACTTTTTTTCTGATTATACACATAAATATACCCATAGAATAAATTTGGAAAAGTACTAATGTAGAATTTTTATTCCATAATAAGAAATTGATTTTCTTAACCTTGTATTATATTCTGTTGCAGCTCTATATTACAGGAATCGGATTGCATTGCATGTAATGTTTTAAAGATCACTTTATCATTTAATCTTATATATATCACAAATACTGTTTTATTATTTGATAACTTAATTTTAATGATCTATAACTCTAAGCTTATATATATATGTATATGTGTGTGTGTGTGTGTATGTGTGTGTGTGTGTGTGTGTGTGTGTGTGTATGTATATAATCCCACATTCTTGGATATTTAGACTATTTCAAATATCTATTAAATATGCTTTTTTTCTCATAAATATGTTCAGTCTCTTAATTCTATCCAATTTAAAGGTCTCACTGTTTTTCATCATTCTTTCATAACTCAGTCCCAGAGTCAGTTTTTCTAAATTCCCTATATAATATGCTTTCTTTGGATAATATTTCTTCCTATTCCTTCTCCTTTTGGCTCACAGTGTGGCAGGCAATCTTCTCTTCATCTCTTGTAGTTTCCTCTTCTTTCAGCTCCTTTTTCTGATGGTATAGTGCCCAAAGTGTTAAGCCTTCAGTATTTTTCTTTTCTAATTTTACATTGTCTTTCCAGAAAAACTTTAGTCATCAATTGTGAAATCTAGATCACATTTGTTGTCAAAATTCCAGACTCATGCATCCAACTTCCTACTGACCATATATGTCTAAATCTACCCCAAACACTTCACACTGAACCAATCCTACAGAATCTTTACTATCTCTCTCTAGGACTTTTCCCATTAGGTATTCTTTACTTGATATCTAGCAACATAATTGGTGATATAATCTAGAAAAGCATTAGAGTTTCTCATTCACACATAATGTTCTGTTTTTAGCCACTCAGTCATGTCCAACTCTTTGTAACCCCACTGGCTGTAGCCCACCTGCATGGGGATTCTCCAGGCAAGAATGCTGGAGTGGGTTGTCATGCCCTCCTCCAGAGGATCTTTCCAATCCAGGGGTCACATGGAGGCTCCTGCATTGCAAGCAGATGTTTTACCTGCTGAGCCACCAGGGAAGCCCCTTCCACCAATAATAATAATAATCCCCTTGTCCAGTTGATTATTCAGTAAACTTTGCTAGTTGAAGATAGACACACTTTCTCTTCATTTCCTTGTCACAGAACAAGTCTAGAAATTTACCATTTCTTTAATAAAAACGAAAGTAGGCTTCTTCCAGATTGCCTAATATTTTCTTTTATCTGCCTCCAATTTTCAATCAAGTACCTTCCAAAATGATTCTTCTAATTTGCAAGTCTGATGAACACATTCCTCACAAGATCTCAAACTTTGTATGCAAAAGAAACACTGATGAAATTATTTAAATTACACATGTCAGACGTCACTTTCAAACACAAATATTAATTAGAAATTAGATTTGTTATTTAACATTGCATGCAAATAAAAATAACATAAAATAAAAATAAAAAATATAATAAGGACTTTGAATGTTATGTATTTTTCTAAATATACATTATAAGGGCTTCCCTGCTAGCTTAGTGGTAAAGAATCCACCTGCCAATGTCAGAGGTATGGATTCAGGCCCCAGGTGGGGAAGAAGGAAATGGCTAACCATTTAAGTATTCTTGCCTGGAAAATCTGATGGAGAGAGGAACCTGAGGGCTACAGTCCATGGAGTCACAAAAGAATTGGACACAACTTAGCAATTTGAACTCTGGTGTTAGAGAACACTCTTGAGAGTACCTTGGACTGCAAGGAGATCCAACCAGTCCATTCTGAAGATCAGTCCCGGGATTTCTTTGGAAGGAATGATGCTAAAGCTGAAACTTCAATACTTTGGCCACCTCATGAGAAGAGTTGACTCATTGGAAGAGACTCTCATGCTGGGAAGGATTGGGGGCAGGAGGAGAAGGGGACGACCAAGGATGAGATGGCTGGATGGCATCACTGACTCGATGAATGTGAGTCTGAGTGAACTCCGGGAGATGGTGATGGACAGGGAGGCCTGGCATGCTGCAGTTCATGGGGTTGTGAAGAGTCGGACACGACTGAGCAATTAAACTGAACTAGCAATAAAAATATACATATAAGTATGCTGCTGTTGCTGCTAAGTTGCTTCAGTCATGTCCAACTCTGTGCAACCCCATAGATGGCAGCCCACCAGGCTCCCCTGTCCACTGGAATTCTCCAGGAAAGAACATTGGAGTGGGTTACCATTGCCTTCTCCAACATATAAGTATAGATATGTATTAATAAGTGTGTTTTTTTATTTTAAATATAAATTTATTTATTTAATTGGAGGTTAATTACTTCAAAATACTATATTGGTTCTGCCATATATCAACATGAATCCGCCACAGGTATACACATATTTCCCATCCTGAAACCCCCTCCCTCCCCCCTCACCATACCACCCCTCCAGGTCATCCCAGTGCAGCAGCCCCAAGCATCCTGTATCCTGCTTCGAACCTAGACTGGCAATTCATTTCATATATGATATTATAAGTGTTTCAATGCCATTCTCCCAAATCATCACACCCTCTCCCTTTCCCACAGAGTCCAAAAGACTGTTCTATATATCTGTGTCTCTTTTCCTGTCTCACATACAGGGTTTTTGTTACCATTTTTCTAAACTCCATATATATGTGTTAGTATACTGTATTGGTGGTTTTCTTTCTGGCTTACTTCACTCTGTATAATCAGCTCCAGTTTCATCCACCTCATTAGAACTGATTCAAATGTATTCTTTTTAATGGTTGAGTAATACTCCATTGTGTTTATGTAGCACAGCTTTCTTATCCATTCATCTGCTGATGGACATCTAGGTTGCTTCCATGCCCTAGCTATTATAAACAGTGTTGCGATGAACATTGGGGTACACGTGTCCCTTTCAATTCTGGTTTCCTCGGTGTGTATGCCCAGCAGTGGGGCAATCACAGCCCCAGAGAGACATTATCTAGAAAACTGTAAGCAAGCTTCTTTTCTAACTAAGACTTCTTGGAGTTCTGGACGGTAGTGTAGAAGCTTTTAAGTGTAATTAGGTCCCTTTTGTTTATTTTTGCTTTTATTTCCAATATCCTGGAAGGTGGGTCATAAAGAATCCTGCTGTGATTTATGTCAGAGAATGTTTTGCCTATGTTCTCCTCTAAGACTTTTATAGTTTCTGGTCTTGTGTTTAGATCTTTAATCCATTTTGAGTTTATTTTTGTGTGTGGTGTTAGAAAGTGGTCTAGTTCCATTCTTTTGCAAATGGTTGACCAGCTTTTCCAGCACCACCTGTTAAAGAGACTGTCTTTACTCCATTGTATGTTCTTGCCTCCTTTGTCGAAGATAAGGTGTCCATATGTGTGTGGGTTTATCTCATGGCTTTCTATCTTGTTCCATTGGTCTATATTTCTGTCTTTGT
Source organism: Madoqua kirkii (assembly GCA_006408675.1). NCBI lineage: Eukaryota > Metazoa > Chordata > Mammalia > Artiodactyla > Bovidae > Madoqua > Madoqua kirkii. The sequence continues at coordinate 15,069 of SJYC01073771.1, forward strand.
GCCAGTACCATACTGTCTTAATGACTGTGGCTTTGTAGTAGAGCCTGAAGTCAGGCAGGTTGATTCCTCCCGTACCATTCTTCTTTCTCAATATTGCCCTTGCTATTCGCGGTTTTTTGTATTTCCATACAAATCTTGAGATAATTTGTTCTAGTTCTGTGAAAAATACTGTTGGTAGCTTGATGGGGATTGCATTGAATCTGTAAATTGCTTTGGGTAGTATGCTCATTTTCACTATATTGACTCTTCCGATCCATGAACATGGAATATTTCTCCATCTATTAGTGTCCTCTTTGATTTCTTTCATCAGTGTTTTATAGTTTTCGATATATAGGTCCTTAGTTTCTTTAGGTAGGTGTACTCCGAGGTACTTTATTCTTTTCGTTGCAATGGTGAACGGAATTGTTTCCTTAATTTCTTTTTCTATTTTCTCATTATTAGTGTATAGGAATGCAAGGGATTTCTGAGTGTTTATTTTATATCCTGCCACTTTACTATATTCATTGATTAGCTCTAGTAGTTTTCTGGTCGAGTCTTTAGGATTTTCTATGTAGAGGATCATGTCATCTGCAAACAGTGAAAGTTTTACTTCTTCTTTTCCAATTTGGATTCCTTTTATTTCTTTTTCTGCTCTGATTGCTGTGGCCAAAACTTCCAGAACTATATTGAATAGTAGTGGTGAAAGTGGGCACCCTTGTCTTGTTCCTGACTTTAGGGGAAATGCTTTCAGTTTTTCACCATTGAGGATAATGTTTGCTGTGGGTTTGTCATATATAGCTTTTATTATGTTGAGGTACGTTCCTTCTATTCCTGCTTTCTGGAGAGTTTTTATCATAAATGGATGTTGGATTTTGTCAAAGGCCTTCTCTGCATCTATTGAGATAATCATATGACCTTTATTTTTCAATTTATTAATGTGGTGAATTACGTTGATTGATTTGCGGATATTGAAGAATCCTTGCATCCCTGGGATAAAGCCCACTTGGTCGTGGTGTATGATCTTTTTAATGTGTTGTTGGATTCTGATTGCTAGGATTTTGTTCAGAATTTTTGCATCTATGTTCATCAGTGATATCGGCCTATAGTTTTCTTTTTTTGTGGCATCCTTGTCAGGTTTTGGTATTAGGGTGATGGTGGCCTCATAGAATGAGTTTGGTAGTTTTCCTTCCTCTGCAATTTTCTGGAAGAGTTTCAGTAAGATAGGTGTTAGCTCTTCTCGAAATTTTTGGTAGAATTCAGCTGTGAAGCCGTCTGGACCTGGGCTTTTGTTTGTTGGAAGATTTCTGATTACAGTTTCAATTTCCATGCTTGTGATGGGTCTGTTAAGATTTTCTATTTCTTCCTGGTTCAGTTTTGGAAAGTTGTACTTTTCTAAGAATTTGTCCATTTCTTCCAAGTTGTCCCTTTTGTTGGCATATAGTTGCTGATAGTAGTCTCTTATGATTCTTTGTATTTCTGTGTTGTCTGTTGTGATCTCTCCATTTTCATTTCTAATTTTGTTGATTTGATTTTTTTCTCTTTGTTTCTTGATGAGTCTGGCTAATGGTTTGTCAATTTTATTTATCCTTTCAAAGAACCAGCTTTTTGCTTTGTTGATTTTTGCTATGGTCTCTTTTGTTTCTTTTGCATTTATTTCTGCCCTAATTTTTAAGATTTCTTTCCTTCTACTGGCTCTGGGGTTCTCTATTTCTTCCTTTTCTAGTTGCTTTAGGCGTAGAGTTAGGTTATTTATTTGACTTTTTTCTTGTTTCTTGAGGTATGCCTGTATTGCTATGAACTTTCCTCTTAGCACTGCTTTTATAGTGTCCCACAGGTTTTGTGTAGTTGTGTTTTCATTTTCATTCGTTTCTATGCATATTTTGATTTCTTTTTTGATTTCTTCTGTGATTTGTTGATTATTCAGAAGGGTGTTGTTCAGCCTCCAAATATTGGAATTTTTAATAGCTTTTCTCCTGTAATTGAGATCTAACCTTAGTGCATTATGATCAGAGAAGATGCTTGGAATAATTTCAATTTTTTTGAATTTATCAAGGTTAGCTTTGTGGCCCAGGATGTGATCTATCCTGGAAAAGGTTCCATGTGCACTTGAAAAAAAGGTGAAATTCATTGTTTGGGGGTGAAATGTCCTATAGATATCAATTAGGTCTAACTGGTCTATTGTCTCATTTAAAGTTTGCGTTTCTTTGTTAATTTTCTGTTTAGTTGATCTGTCCATAGGTGTGAGTGGGGTATTAAAGTCTCCCACTATTATTGTGTTATTATTAATTTCCCCTTTCATGCTTGTTAGCATTTGTCTTATATATTGCGGTGCTCCTATGTTGGGTGCATATATATTTATAATTGTTATATCTTCTTCTTGGATTGATCCTTTGATCATTATGTAGTGGCCTTCTTTGTCTCTTTTCACAGCCTTTGTTTTAAAGTCTATTTTATCTGAGGTGAGTATCGCTACTCCTGCTTTCTTTTGGTCTCTGTTTGCATGGAAAATCTTTTTACAGCTCTTCACTTTCAATCTGTATGTGTCCCCTGTTTTGAGGTGAGTGTCTTGTAAACAACATATATAGGGGTCTTGCTATTGTATCCATTCAACCAGTCTTTGTCTTTTGGTAGGGGCATTCAATTCATTTGTATTTAAGGTAATTATTGATAAGTATGATCCCATTGCCATTTACTTTATTGTTTTGGATTCTAGTTCATACACCTTTTTTTGTGTTTCCTGCCTAGAGAAGATCCTTTAGCATTTGTTGGAGAGCTGGTTTGGTGGTGCTGAATTCTCTCACCTTTTGCTTGTCTGTAAAGCTTTTGATTTCTCCTTCATATTTGAATGAGATCCTTGCTGGGTACAGTAATCTGGGCTGTAGGTTATTTTCTTTCATCACTTTAAGTATGTCTTGCCATTTTCTCCTGGCCTGAAGAGTTTCTATTGAAAGATCAGCTGTTATCCTTATGAGAATCCCTTTGTGTGTTATTGGATCTTTTTCCCTAGTTGCTTTTAATATTTGTTCTTTGTGTTTGATCTTTGTTGATTTGATTAATATGTGTCTTGGGGTGTTTCATCTTGGGTTTATTCTGTTTGTGACTCTCTGGGTTTCTTGGACTTGGGTGATTATTTCCTTCAACATTTTAGGGAAATTTTCAACTATTATCTCCTCAAGTATTTTCTCATGGTCTTTCTTTTTGTCTTCTTCTTCTGGGATTCCTATGATTTGAATGTTGGGCATTTACCACTGTCTGGAGGTCTGAGATTGTCCTCATTTCTTTTACTTTGTTTTTTCTTTTTTCCTCTCTGATTCATTTATTTCTACCATTCTATCTTCTACTTCACTAATCCTATCTTCTGCCTCTGTTATTCTACTATTTGTTGCCTCCAAAGTGTTTTAGATCTCATTTGTTGCATTATTCATTATATATTGACTCTTTTTTATTTCTTCTATGTGCTTGTTAAACCTTTCCTGCATCTTCTCAAGCCTTGTCTCTAGGCTATTTATCTGTGATTCCATTTTGATTTCAAGATTTTGGATCATTTCCACTATCATTATTTCAAATTCTTTATCAGGTAAATTCCCTATCTCTTTCTCTTCTGTTTGGTTTGGTGGGCATTTATCCTGTTCCTTTACCTGCTGGGTATTTCTCTGTCTCTTCATCTTGTTTATATTGCTGAGTTTGAAGTGTCCTTTCTGTATTCTGGCAGTTTGTGGAGTTCTCTTTATTTTGGAGTTTCCTCACTGTGAGTAGGGTTGTACAGGTAGCTTCTCAAGGTTTCTTGGTTAGGGAAGCTTATGTCAGTGTTCTGGTGGGTGGAGCTGGATTTTTTCTCTCTGGAGTGCAATGAAGTGCCCAGTAATGAGTTATGAGATGTCAGTGGGTTTGGAGTAACTTTGGGCAGCCTATATATTGGAGCTCAGGCTGTGTTCCTGTGTTGCTGGAGAATTTGCCTAGTATGTCTTGCTCTGGAACTTGTTGGCCCTTGGGTGGTGCTTGGGTTCAGTGTGGGTATGGAGATGTTTGATGAACTCCTGTCAATTAATGTTCTCTGGAGTCAGGAGTTCTCTGGTGTTCTCAGGGTTTGGACTTAAGCCTCCTGCTTCTGGTTTTCAGTCTTATTTTTACAGTAGTCTCAAGACTTCTCCTTCTATACAGCATCATTGATAAAACATCTAAGTTAAAGATGAAAAGTTTCTCCACAGTGAGGGACACCCAGAGAGGTTCAGAATTACATGGAGAAGAGAAGAGGGAGGAGGGAGTTACAGGTGACCCGAATGAGATGAGGTGGAATCAATAGAGGAGAGAACAAGCTAGCCAGTAATCACTTCCTTATGTGCACTCCACAACTGGACCACTCAGAGATGTTCACAGAGTTATACAGATAAGAGAAGAGGGAGGAAGGAGACAGAGGTGGCCAGGTGGATAAAAGGAGGGAATCAAAAGGAGAGAGACAGATCCAGTCAGTAATCAGTTCCCTAAGTGTTCTCCACTGTCTGGAACATACAGAAATTCACAGAGTTGGGTAGAGGAGAAAGGGGTTAGGGAGGAGACACAGGCGACCTGGTGGAGAAAAAGGAGAGTCCAAAGAGGAAGAGAGCAGTCAAGCCAGTAATCTTGCTCCCAAGTAAAATGGGTCCTGAAGATTGGGTTCTTAAAGGTACAAAATTGATAACAAATACCGAAAAGCAAAAATTAAAAATTTAGAGTAGAGTTTGGAATTTCAAAAATGCAATATTAAAGAAAAGAAAAAAGAGAAAAAAGTCACAAAAATTATATATATGAAGTTTGCTTTTAAAAAATAGGGTCTTTTTTTTGCAAAGTAATAGTAGGTTATAAAAGTGAAAATTAAAGGAGTTATAAAGGACTTAAAATTTTAAAAAAATAATTTAAAAAATGATCGTAAATATAGTAAAAATATATCTAGGACTTTGTCTGGTGTTGTTGTGGGTATTGTAGGGTAAGTTCATTTTCGGATAGTTCCTTCATCCGACTTATATTTCTCAAGATCTATAGACC
>SJYC01073774.1:0-11009 GCA_006408675.1 Madoqua kirkii
GTCATTTACTGAAGTAACTATTTTAAGTAAGATTGAAATTAAATTTAATTTTATATATTCCTTTAAAATTGAGTTTTCAAAAAATATTTTAGCTATCCATTAAGAAATTAATGTTTATACTTCCTCTCTTCTTTTCCCTTCTTACTTCATAGATTAATTTTTTTTATTTACATGATCCATATTACACTTGTGTCCTCATATGAATTAAATGTTCATAGCTCCTTAACTGTAATTATGACAATAAATGGATTACTTGCCCATTGCATGGTATTCTTTTGGGGAAAAAAGTGATGTTATGAAATTTTATTCTGAGCTTCTAAGAATGTCATTCACATTTCCTCTATTGATGTCTTTAATGATGTTGCTTTGGTGGCCTGAGACTGCAGTTCTTCCATCATACCTTTCCCCTGTAGAAATTGATCTCATTTCCCAAATTCCATCCTGAAGCAAACTCTTCCATGAAGTATAATCTCAACTAGAATTGATGTCTGCGAAGTAAGAACCCTCCTAAAACTTTGTTCAAATCTTATGACTTGTATTTCTTTCTAGATTTTTTAAACATTTTGTTAGTTATATACATAAAACTGCACAGTAAATATACAATTTATGTGTGTATACATATGTATATATACAATACAGTTGAAAGAGTAAAACTGAAAATGGCTAAGGATTAGCAAACTCTGGTATGTGTGTGAAGAATGGAAAGCTGGATATAATATCTTTTCCTTCAGTCTATAAGGGTTGGCCACAAATATGCCAGTATTATCACTTCCAGCCAACTTTCCTTCTTTTTCTCAAATTCTTTCATGAGGATGTCACAGACGGCATAGGAACAACCGAGGAATCACTGATATGACTTACAGTGGAATACTTCACACTCACTGCTTTCTTCACACTAAACTTCTCTTTAAAGGCAAAAACACGGGAATATATAGATAAGTTGTTGTTTTGTTGTCACTATGTTGCATCCTACTCTTTTGTGACCCCATAGACTGTAGACCACCAGAATCCTCTGTTCATGGAATTTCCCTGAATACTAGAGTGGGTTTCCATTCCTTCTTCCTGGAATCTTCCCAACCCAGGGATCCAACACTCATCTTCTGCACTAGCAAGCATTCTTTACTGCTGAGTCACCAGGGAACCCCCACATAACTAATACCCATCTTCTATTACTAAGAGACACAATCTTTCCCAAGATGATAATTAAAAAAGAGAATAAATCACCCAAAGTGTGGTCTATATATTTTATGCAAGATTACTTAACATTCATTAAGGAAATATTTCTCAAATTTTAATAACCCAAGATTAACAGCAGGAGGAGAAGGAGATGATAGAGTATGAGATGGTTGGGTGGCATCACCGACTCAATGGACATGAGTTTGAGTAAGCTCCAGGAGTTGGTGATAGACAGGGAAACCTGGTATGCTGTAGTCCATGGGGTTGCAAAGAGTCGGACATGACTGAGTGACTGAACTGACTGACCACATTAATAATCTTTTAACAATAGTTTACACTACCTCTTTTAATTAACTTACTTTTTAAGTTTAAATTATTTGTTTATAAGAAAATTTTGTTCACTGACATAGGACACTATTAGTAAGTGTGGTAATATTTGTAAAGCTCTCAAGTGCCCCTCAAATAAGAGTATAAACAAAAAAAAATATTATTCAATTATAGCTGGAGAGCATTTCCTGCTGAAGGCTTTGAGCCTGTGACCTAGTTTCACTTAGTTAAAACTGAATTTTTGAGGTGATAAAGACATTAATGATGGACATAAAATATAAAGTAGCCCTATGTTACAACTGTGAAGAGGTAATAAAGGGAAATCTCAATTAGAGTTAGGAGACCAGAAAGGAGCACCTCATACCCTGAGAAGATAGCAGAGCCTAACAAGATAAAGATATATCTTTCCTGGCAAGGACTCAGTGAGTTGAAAGCCATGGACTCTGTTGACTGAAATCCTTCCTTTTCGTCTCTATAAGAGCAGTCTTTCTCTCTTGCTGTATAGGGACTTGTGCGGTGCTGGTCATGGCTGCATTCTCTGAATTGCAATTCTCTGATGATCTTGAATAAACTTATTTTGCTAGAGAAATATCTGTCAGTCTATTTGTTTCGGGTCAACACAATACATGAGTCAATGCTATTTAATTTGGGGTGTGCAAATAATAGCCTCCTTGTACTGTGGAAAATATTACTTGAAAGGCTATTTTGGACAGAATTCAGAATGTGTGTAAAACTTCTGAAGCTGAATTGTATGTATTGATGTCCATCTGTCCATAGTTTGTTGTTATTTTTTCCATATATTCTTTCCATGTACTCAGCAGGGTTTTCGACCTAACAAAGATTAAGAACTGACTTACATAAATAAATACTACAAACCAAAGATAATTAGATAATTTGAAACGGGAAATTTTGTAATGAAAATCAACCAGTCTAGACTTTTAAAACGGTACACATTATTCCATTGAGAGTAGATCATTAAGTACAGTATAAGAACATACTGATTAACTGCATAAAATTATGGAATGAGCCAGGCTTGCTTTAAAGTCTTGGCTTGATCACATACAAACTCTCACTATGGCCATGGCTTTGAACTCTCTAAGTCTCAGTTTAATAATCTATTTTAATAGATTACTATCACTATTTTTTTTTAATTGAGATATATAGACTTTATTGAAGACTTCGAAGGAACAGAAACTTAAGAGCAATCAACTTAAAATTAATACAAAATCTTCTCCCAAGCCCTTTTCTTGGATACTGCTTACCCTCTTCTTTTTCTAACCACCTGGCAGGGTTTTCCACTCTCCCTCTGGAACTTCCCTTGGAAACTTCAAATTACCACTCCCCCCACCCCACCAAGTTTTGTGCAGAGCCATTCAACTCTGCCCATCTTCCTTGCCAAACATGGTACACTCAAATGCAGCAGGATATTCAGCCAAAGGGCCCTCCAGGTAACAATATCTACCTGTCTTGAAAGTCGGAACACAACAGGCAGTGTCTAGTACATATCAAGCATATATTAAAGATGGTAGCTATTAAGTCCTTATGATATTGATTTATAATCAGCAAAGGACAGTTGATCTTTTTCCCTTTCTCTGACGCAGATCTCCTAAAACACTTGGCATTTCTTCAGTGTTGAGAAAGCTAAAGATGTCTTTTGTTATGTTAAACAGTTGACAGCTGGAATGCTTTTCAGTCATCTAGGGATGTGGGCTTGTTGCCACAAGAACTGATCATGTGTTTAGGAATCACCATGATTTTTAGGGAGGGAAGAGGGCTGGAGGTTGAATGGTCAATGATTTAGCCAATCATGCCTATGTAATGAAGCCTCCATAAATCCCCCAAAGGATAGGGTTTAGAGAGCTTTTGGGTTGATGAACACAAGAAGTGCCTGGAGAGTGGTGAGACTACGGAGGGTTTGGAAGCTCTGCACCCATTTTCTATGCCTTGCCCTGTGCATCTCTTCCATCTCGCTATTCCTGAGTTATATTCTTGACAGTCAATAATCCAGTAAGTAAATTGTTTATCAGAGTTCTGTGAGCCTCTCTAGCAATTTAGTAAAACTTGAGGAGGGTATCTGGGGAACTTCTGATTCATAACCAGTAGCTCAGTACAGCTATCAATCAGTCTGGAATTAGTTGGTAAAGAATCTGCCTGCAAAGCAGGAGATCCAGGTCCAATCCCTGGGTCAGGAAAATCTCCTGGAGAAGGGAATGGCTACTCATATTAGTATTCTTGCCTCAAGAATCCCATGGACAGAGGAGCCTGACATGCTACAGTCCTTGAGGATGCAAAGAGTTGAACACAACTGAGCAACTAAACATATTACATCCAAAGAGGAGGCCATAGTAACCTCCAATCTGTAGTTGGTTGGTCAGAGCTCAGGTGGCAACCTGGGTTTGTGACTGGCATCTAAAGTAAGGGAAGACAACTCATAGGACTAAACCCTTAACCTGTAAAATCTCAGCCAGCTCCAGGTACATAGTACCAGAATTTAACTGAGTTGTAGGACACTCAGTTGATGTTCCAAGAATCACCTGTTGTTATGGGGAAATTCTATCTTCAGTGGAACTTACACTAGAACCATTTAGACCTGCTTAACATTACATATTGGATTCATATAATTATGGGGTAAAATAAAGTAGAAAATGGAAAGGAGGAAAATGGAGATAACATATTAATAATTAAAGGTTGCCTGTTAAAGATACATGCATCCCTATGTTCATAGCAGTGCTATTTACAATACCCAAAACATGGAAGCAACCTAATATACATCAACAGATGAATGAGTAAAGAAATGTGGTACATATATATAATAGGATACTATTCAGTCATAAAATAATGCCATTCACAGCAACATGGATGCAACCAGAAAGTGAAGTCATTCAGTCACGTCCAACTGTTTGCAACCCCATGGACTATATGTAGCCTACCAGGCTTCTCAGTCCGTGGAATTTTCCAGGTAAGAGTACTGCAATGAGTTGCAATTTCCTTCACCAGGGTATCTTCCCAACCCAGGAATCGAACCAGGTCTCCCGCACTGCAGGCAGACGCTTTACCGTCTGCGCCACCAGGAGGCCCTGGTTCAATGAGATTATCGTATTAAATGAAGTCAGAAATCGGAAGAAAAATAGCATATGATATCACTTATATGTAGAGTCTAAAATGTGGCACAGTCTTGTTGTACTCCTTTCACAATTTTGAAGCACGCAGTTATTCCATGTAAACTGAAACTGAAGTCGCTCAGTCGTGTCCAACTCTTTGTGATCCCATGGACTGTAACCTACCAGGCTCCTCAGTACATGGGATTTTCCAAGCAAGAGTACTGGAGTGGGTTGCCATTTCCTTCTCCAGTGGATCTTCGCAACCCAGGGATCGAACCCTGGTCTCCTGCACTGCAGGCAGATGCTTTACGGTCTGAGCCACCAGGGAAGCCAAGGATGTGTGCTCTTAAAAATAGAGGCTTAGTGTTCTAGTTTTTAGGATAGAACATTTAAAGCAGGTTGATAGATAATTTGTACATTCTTTCCTACAGTAAAATAGGGAAGAGAGGTTAGATTGATAGGCTATGAAAATTAGCCACGGATTGAGCCCGTAGTAGATCCAGACTCTGCACTATAAAGTTGGACCACAAAATACAGTCTCTTTCCTTAGAGTTCTCTTTCACCTGGGGGAACACTAAGACGAAAAGGGTAACTTGTTCATTATAGTGATTGTGCTGTGATCAAAGAATGTGCAGAAAGGAAAAGGATAGGAAAATGCTCTTCCTCTCATCTGGCTTTATATTTCTTTGCTTTATATTTCTTTATTATATATTATACATGTATTTGTTTCTCATAGCCACTCCGTCTACACACACACACATACATATATGAAACTGTAAGGTTTGTGAGATCATGACTTGATTTGCTCTCTCCCCAGAGCATAGAATAGAGTGTGGCATTAGAAGATAATAAATATTAAAGGAACTCATGTGAACAGTATTTTAAATAAAAAATTTACTTCCTTTAATGTAATTAGGCAATTAACAATTTTATGTACTCTAGCTTAATATTACGGAGAAGGCAATGGCATCCCATTCCAGTACTCTTGCCTGAAAACTCCTATGGTGGAGGAGCTTGGTAGGCTGCAGTCCATGGGGTCGCTGAGTCAGACACGACTGAGTGACTTCCCGTTCACTTTTCACTTTCATGCACTGGAGAAGGAAATGGCAACCCACTCCAGTGTTCTTGCCTGGAGAGTCCCAGGGATGGTGGAGCCCAATGGGCTGCTGCCTGTGTGGTCGCACAGAGTTGGACACAACTGAAGTGACTTAGCAGCAGCAGCAGCAGCTTAATATTAAGAATTGTTAGGGTAAAACTCTTCTTTCTCTTGCATTTTCCATTTTACATTAACTTAAGCTCATACTAGTTTAAGCCCAATTATTTTAGCATCCATAGTTTTTCACTGACACTTTATTCATTCCATATCAAAGAGGGAAATTAAGAATGAACTTGGCATGTTGAGATCCTCTAGTGGTTCCTATTTTTGAAAACTGGTGTAAAAGATATCTCCTGGCTTTGCAATTCTTAATATTACTCTTCCATGAAGAGGCAGTCTATTTTACCTCTCCTTGAATCTTGTGTCCTTCTTTGACGATTTTAATCAAAACTATGGTGAAAATATCATTCTAGAACTTCAAATTTCAGGCACTAAGCAAGACTAGTAGTTTTATTTTTGTGTATTGGAGGGAAGTAAGCTACCATCTAAAGAATCTGGCAAAACTGAGATTTCCACACCGGGAAAAAAATAAAACTAGCTACTCAGAGAGAATGTGTGGGGAGATAGTAAAATGCCAAGCAGTCCTTATTGCTTCAGCCAACCCAGCTAGAATTCAGACATGTTAGGGAGAAGCCATCCTGTATGCCATCTGAGTTTGAGACAATCTGTCTCCATGAGCCCCATCCTAATTGAAGATCTATGCAGCAATGGACAATGGAAGTGACCCAACTCCATATTACTTTTTCCTCTAATGCTATTTGCACAAAAATGACAAGCATTCTATTCTTCTCTTTCAAGAGGAACATCTGACTCTGTTAATAGAAGTGACTGGAAATGTCTGCCATGTTCTGGCACTGCCCTGATAGGGTAGATTATCATGATGAATTCTGGAATGCATTTAGCAAGCCCATTTCTTTCCATTAGGCTCATTTCTCTAGCTATCCTAATAGTAAAAAGAGATGATATTTTGGCTTCTATCTGATTCTTTTTTTTTTTTCCCATATTTCTCTTTAGTTTAGAATGTGAGAAAGAAATATGGTAAGTACTTGCCTATCGCACCAGCACCATCACCATAATTAGGAACACATAGTTGTCTGTCACCTTGCTTCTTTGACCTTCTTTCCCTATTTATAAAATAACAGACTATCATAACTAAAGTTTCAAGTTTCCATGAAACTTTTACTTTGAGTTAAATCACTGATTAGAAAATACACCGTATTAAATGCATATGTGCATACATGTCTGTGCTAAGTTGTTTCATTAGTGTGGTGTCCAACCCTATGGACTTAAGCTCATCAGACTCCTCTGTCCATCGAATTGTCCAAGCAAGGATACTGGGGTGGGTGTCATGCCCTTCTCCAGGGGCTTTTCATGACCCAGGGATCGAACCTTTGTCTCTAAAGTCTCCTGCACTGGCAGGTGGATTCTTTTCCACTAGAGCCACATGGGAAACCCATTAAATGCATACACTTTTAAGCAAAATATGTGTTCCTAGAAATGAGAGTGCAAACTAAATTAGTTTATATTAGTTGGTTGAAGTGGTCATAACAAAATACCTCAGATCAGATGGCTTAAACAAAAATTTATTTTCTCACAGTCTAGAGATTAGAAGTCCCAAGTCAAGGTGTCTCAATTTGGTTTGTCTCGAGGCTGCTATCCTTGTCTTGCAGGTATTCATCTTGTCACTGTTTTTTTCTCTGTATACACTAATACCTGGGGTCTCTTTCTTTTCTTATAAGGATACCAGCCATATTAGATTAGGGCTCCAACCTCATGGCCCCATTTTAACTTTATCACAGCTACTTTAAATAACATATCTCAATATACGGTTTTTACATTCTCAGGCACTTGGGTTAGGAGCACAACATATGAATTGTAACAAGGTCACAATGCAATCTATAACAAAGTTCAACCTATGTTTCTTATGGCATAGGCCTGTGGATGTGTCTTCCAGGTATCTTACATTAGAAAACACAAGGAATAGAATTCTCAAGTCATACTTACAAAAATCATAGTTCTGTTCATTACACTGATAATTCAAGGACAGGGGCAATATTAAGGCATGTGAAAAATACAAAAATCTAAGACTGTCATCCCAGCTCTGCTAATCTAGCATCAGGTAACATTCTGGTTGAGTTTTAACATTTCTGTGAAAGCTGTGTTGCTAGAACACAGGAAACCATTTTCATTATAAAACATCTTTATTGTTATACCCCATTAATTCCAGAACAATTATGATATTCTCTAGCTAGAAATGCCCAAATAAATCTATAAATGGGAGATTTATTTCTAAAAATCAATGTAGCCTGACCGGGTACATACCATTAAAGAAAGTCCATAGATAAGAACTCCTCCTGCTAGTAAGTATAGTTAATATGTTTTCCATGAGGTTTTATTAAAAAGTTTACAAAGGAATGTAAATGGATTTTTTCCCCCAGAGCATAAAAGGGAGAGAGTAGGTTGCAGGGCTGCTTGTAATCCATACATTCCCATCTCTAAATTTCTGTGAGTTATGATATGCTATAGGTTAGAGATGTTTCCATAAATGTTCCATGGAATTACTGGCCTCCCCTTGTTACTCTATTGTTTCTGAGGGCCTCAGTATTGGATTGTTCATATTCCTTTTGTTTTTACGAAGTTTTTTTTTTTTTTTTAAGCACTCTAAATGTTGTACTTTAACATTGAGCTTGATACCTATTCATTGTTTATTTGGTGCACTTAAACTACTTGTGTTCTAGTATCGGCCAAAGTCTCTCAAAATCAGAAGAAAGTGAGACCACCAATGAAAAGCAGTATTTGCTTCAAAAGAGAAGGCACCACTTATTGGTTGAGAGAATTTACAGTGTGATGCTAAACAATGTTGCTCAAAAGTGCCCTTTGACAGTATTCACTGGCCCTCAGTGGCTAAAGACATATGTTATCTCTCATACACAAGAAAATATGGACAAGAGTAGCTTGCCAATCATACAGCTATATATTCAGGTGAATATTTAGGAGGCAACCACATTATAAAAGCTCTTATACACTGAACAGACAGTTGTTAAAAAGAAGTAATTGTGCATATATAGGTAGATATTAATAATTAATAGAAATATTTTTTAAATAGTCTACCTAGATATGCCTGATATGAATATTTTTCTTTTTATAAACTACAAATCTATCATTATAATGGATCTAGATTCAGTTTTCACTTATGTTTAGAAACCAACATATCTGATGCAAGATAATAAGGACAATTAGTAATCAAAGCTAAAGAAAATTATCAATTACTGAATAAACCAAAAACTGGTTTGAAATAAAAGAAAGATACATGTTTGCATAATAATTTTTATTTTTCAAGCTGAAGTAAAGAGTGCAAATAATGTGAAAAAAAAATTCATCGAATAGTCAGGTGTTTTCTAGACCTAGCCATGTGTCAAGATTAAAATAAACTGAATATGCCTGGTATATGTCCTCTCCACAAATTACAACCTAATGGATGAGACAGATTTCAAAAAAAATGTTACATAAATATTTATTCTGTTATAGTTGTACAAAATATAATTTAGAGAATGTGGAATCAAAGCATATACTGGGTAATCTCGATATTAATGTGTTCCTAAATCTCAATCCTCTATTAATCTTAATTCTCAAATAATAATAATTAAATAAACAACCAGAAATACCTGAAGAAAAAGATAATTTTAAGAAATTAAAGTGTGAGAGCAAGATGTGAAAGCTATCAAAGGTGTTTAAGCTGCTATGTGAATTCTATCTATGAGTCTGCCATATTGACTCATCCTTGAGAATGCACAGCCATTGCACAGGAGACAAGTTCGCTATGGATAATGACACAGAGTCAGGGAGGTCTGCAGAACACAGCAGGATCTGCAGCCTGGGGACAGTCATTTCCATGAAAAGCAGGTTGGGAGGATATTATTGTATTGACAGGCAAATATAAATGTTAACAGGAAAGGCAAGGTTTTCATTTTGGGGGAAACATGCTGAATGTAGTCAACAAAGAAACAATAAATAAAAGTTTCTAAAACTATTGACGTATTGTTAGAAAAATAATCCAGTGCATACTGTTGCTTGAATGCTTACTACCTGCCATGTCTTAAGTATACATTTACTTCTTAGAATAACTTTTTAGTTAAGTTTTTTGTTTGTTTGTTTTCATTTTTGAAGATGAGGAAATTGGGGTTTAGAGAAAGTGTTTAAACATTTGAGTGACTTAGTTTCATCATCTATAAAACTGGGCACTTTTATGAAGGGCTCTTCAAACCTCTAATGTGTTACATTAAAAATTATGGAGTTAAAACTATGAGATATGAATTGTGAAAGTGACAACATTTATTCCCTTAAAACTCTAGATCAAAACCTAGGAATGTCATATATCATCCAGGGAACAGCCAACAAAATATGAAACATTCACAGAAGGAGTTTGACTGGCAAGAACTTTATAAGGTGCTCAGTTATTTTTCTCCAGAAACTGAGGCTGAAATAAAAAGAAGTTTAGATTCTGAGAAGATTCTCGAAAAAAATTTAACATGATGTGATAGATACAGCAACGGAATTCCAGAAGTGGTGCTGAAGTATTTCAGAAGAGTAGGATTTGCACTGTCTAGATGAGGAAAAGAGCAAGAAGTTCACTAAAAAAAATGAGTTAACATCTTATCTGGGCAAGAAGAATGAATAAGAAAGAAATCAATGAACAAAATTAAGATCCATCACTTTAGGGTTTTCACTGCTATTGTCCTGAGAATTTTTAGAATACTTAAAAATTTTACTGAAGGATATAAGGAAGTTACAAAACCAGCATGATTTAGTTTATCTGGCTGAACTTTTTTAACAATTTGCTTTAATTGGAGGCTAATTACTTTAGAATATTGTTGTGGGTTTTGCCATACATTCACATGAATCAACCATGGGTGTACATGTGCTCCCCATCCTGAATCCCTCCCCCACTACCCTCCCCATCCCATCCCTCAGGGTCATCCCACTGCACCAGCCCTGAGTACCCAGTCTCACACACTGAACCTGGACTGGTGATCTATTTCACATATGATAATATACATGTTTCAGTGCTTTTCTCTCATATCATCTCACCCTCACCTTTTCCCACAGAGTGCAAAAGTCTGTTCTTTACATATGTGTCCTTTTGCTGTCTTGCATATGGAGTCATAGTTACTTTCTAAATTCCATATATATGTGTTAGTGTACTGGTGTTTTTGTTACTGACTGATTTTACTCTGTATAATAAGTTCAAT
>SJYC01073778.1:0-13091 GCA_006408675.1 Madoqua kirkii
GGGGATGCTTCCTTCTTTCAATAGCTTAGCAGAGAATTACTAGCTCACCAAATTTTAGCCTAAAAGCAGAACAGATTCATTTTACCTATTGGTCTGCTGAGGTCTCTCCTTTCTTATTAAAAAGCAGAGACATCACTTTGCCAACAAAGGTCTGTATAGTCAAACCTATGCTTTTCCTAGCACTCATACAATGGGTGTGAGAATTGGACCATAAAGAATACTGAGTGCAGAAAAACTGATGCTTTTGAACTGTAATGCCAGAGAAGACTCAAGAGTCCCTTGGATTGTAAGGAGATCCAACCAGTCCATCCTAAAAAAAAAAAAAAATCAGTCCTAAATATTCATTGGAAGGACTGATGCTGAAGCTGAAACTCCAATATTTTGGCCCTCTGATGTGAAAAGCTCACTCGTTGGAAATGACCCTGACATTGGGAAAGATTGAAGGCAGAAGGAGAAAGAGGTGGCAGAGAATGAAATGAATCAGATGGTTAGATAGCATCACTGACTCAATAGATATGAATTTGAGAAAATTTTAGGAGATAGTGGAGACCAGTGTGCTGCAGTCTACGGTGTTTCAAACAGTCAGACATGACTGAGCAACTAAACAATGCTCTTCTTACAGGGACAGTTTTCCAACCAGAGGGCATCTGTTTTTCTGGAGTTAGCAGAGATCTCTGCTGCTGCTGCTGCTGCTAAGTGACTTTAGTCGTATCCGACTCTGTGTGACCCCATAGACTGCAGACCACCAGGATCCCCCATTGTCCCTGAGATTCTCCAGGCAAGAACACTGGAGTGGGTATCCACCATCAATACAGAAACTTTACTTGCAATTTAGTCATGGCACACACCTGTCAATATTCTTTGCCCAGACTAAACTGTGGCAGGCTGAGAATGTGAGCAACTCTGCCCACCCAATACTTTTCTGCCTATCAGTTTTCTCAGAATATGTGTGCTGCTGCTGATTTGTACCCATGACTCCTTTGCCTAATTCAATGTTCTGCCTTCTAAAATTCATTTCTTCACAACTGATCTGATTCTGTTAATAGAAATTTCAAATATTTTGCTAATAGGAGGATATCATCATACTCCTTAAATATCCTAATGTATATTGTTACCAGCATCAAGACTCATCATTTCAGAACCTGAGGACATTTAGCATCTCAGGGCTTCATTCAAGAAAATTAATGTACTTTTCTTTCAAAACAAAATGTAACAGTTGATTGCTATTTATTTTAAACCATTTCCGACGGGTCCTGTTCAAACCACATCAGTTAGTCACATTTCACAATAAGTCTATAGACACACAAATGTAATACTTTTTAAAAATCTTGACAATTTTTTATGATCCCATAATAATACTGATATTCATTCAATAAAGTAGAAGACAGATATGAAGAGTTCCAAATGTGTAACTTGTCCTAATACTCTGTGATCAATTTTTCCATATCACAATTTGCAGATCTCCAAATAGGTCATGTCTCTAAATAGGTCCTTGATATGCCCCCTGACAATCATCAACATTTTTAAATTACACAAGTTTTATGTAGCATAAGAAAGTATACTTTTATAAGGATTTCCTCATGTATTCACTCACCCTCAAAAGTGCATATGTGACTGCAATCAAGAATATATTTAGTTTGTTGTTAAGATATTCTGAGGCATTTAACTGAGATGAGAAGAAACATTAAGTCTCTGTGTGATTGATATTACATAAGTCCATGTTTTTAATATTCTCTTTTCATAGGTAGATAAATTCACTGTATACAAAAGCATGATCTAAACGTAGAAGCTACAGCAAAGTGGAGTAGCCATTTTCATTGCTAAATTTGTTCTTAAGTTCTAAAATTAAGACATTGACTTGTTTTTATCTTCAATTAAATATTTCCCATCCAAATAATCATTATGCCTTTAGGACTGTATATATAAAGTGTTCACTGTCAAACTACAAAATGTTTTTATATATTTGTTAATATGAAGAAAAATATTACTCTTTGTTGAATACTATTAAATTTTGATGTGAGTGAGTGAAAGTCACTCAGTCATGTCCAACTCTTTGCGGCCCCATGGACTATACAATCCATGGAATACTCAAGGCCAGAATACTAGAATAGGTAGCCTTTCTCTTTTCCAGGGGATGTTCTCAACCCAGGGATCGAACCCAGGCCTCCCACATTGCAGGCAGGTTCTTTATCAGCTGAGCCACAAAGGAAGCCCAACTAGTATATAAGTAAACAATAGTTTTAGTAAGCTGCAAGTTGTTACTTTGCTACTAATTTGATGGTGACTTAACTTGGGATCAATCATTTCACATTTGTGTTCCTTTGTACATGATACCACCTTTATGGCAGAAAGTGAAGAGGAACTAAAAAGCCTTTTGATGAAAGTGAAACAGTAGAGTGAAAAATGAAGATCACAACATCTGGTCCCATCACTTCATGGGAAATAGATGGAGAAACAGTGGAAACAGTGTCAGGCTTTATTTTGGGGGGCTCCAAAATCACTGCAGATGGTGACTGTAGCCAGGAAATTAAAAGATGCTTACTCCTTGGAAGAAAAGTTATGACCAACCTAGATAGCATATTCAAAAGCAGAGACATTACTTTGCCGACTAAGGTCCGTCTAGTCAAGGCTATGGTTTTTCCAATGGTCATGTATGGATGTGAGAGTTGGACTGTGAAGAAAGCTGAGTGCCAAAGAATTGATGCTTTTGAACTGTGGTATTGGAGAAGACTTTTGAGAGTCCATTGGACTGCAAGGAGATCCAACCAGTCCATTCAAAAGGAAATCAGCCTTGGGTGTTGTTTGGAAGGAATGATGCTAAAGCTGAAACTCCAGGCCACCTCATGCGAAGAGTTGACTCATTAGAAAAGACTCTGATGCTGGGAAGGATTGGGACAGAAGAAGGGGATGACAGAAGATGAGATGGCTAGATGTCATCACCAACTCTATGGATGTGAATTTGACTGAACTCCGGGAGATAGTGATGGACAGGGAGGCCTGGTGTGCTGCGATTCATGGGGTCGCAGAGAGTTGGACATGACTTAGCGACTGAACTGAACTGAACTGAAAAATAACCATGTAAACTTAAATATTAAGAAAAATATTAGATTACTGGAATGATGGTAACCATCTAATAAGAACAAATTAGAACTGGGTTTCTTCCATCCATTCTCCATTTTAATGTTTACAACTTTCTTTTCTCTCAACTCTGTACCATATATTCCAGTCTATTTTCTTGATGTTCCTTTGACTATCTTTTTTTAATACTTGAATTCACAAAAATATATATATACCTATTTAAAACAATGACAGCACCTATGACTAAGCTCTGAAGATAATTTTTCTAATCAATTCAACAAGCAATTATTGATTATTCCTTATATTCAAAACTAGGGAAAATCAGCATAGGAACTACAGCTTTTCAACATGTGTTCACTATTTACTGTTGTTCAGTTGCTCAGTGAATTAATTCCAAGTGTGATTTAATTTTGGTGTATTTCTTATTTTCCTTAAAAGTAACCTACAATATGTGAGAGTTGGACTGTGAAGAAAGCTGAGTGCCAAAGAATTGATGCTTTTGAACTGTGGTATTGGAGAAGACTTTTGAGAGTCCATTGGACTGCAAGGAGATCCAACCAGTCCATTCAAAAGGAAATCAGCCTTGGGTGTTGTTTGGAAGGAATGATGCTAAAGCTGAAACTCCAGGCCACCTCATGCGAAGAGTTGACTCATTGGAAAAGACTCTGATGCTGGGAAGGATTGGGACAGAAGAAGGGGATGACAGAAGATGAGATGGCTAGATGTCATCACCAACTCTATGGATGTGAATTTGACTGAACTCCGGGAGATAGTGATGGACAGGGAGGCCTGGTGTGCTGCGATTCATGGGGTCGCAGAGAGTTGGACATGACTTAGCGACTGAACTGAACTGAACTGAAAAATAACCATGTAAACTTAAATATTAAGAAAAATATTAGATTACTGGAATGATGGTAACCATCTAATAAGAACAAATTAGAACTGGGTTTCTTCCATCCATTCTCCATTTTAATGTTTACAACTTTCTTTTCTCTCAACTCTGTACCATATATTCCAGTCTATTTTCTTGATGTTCCTTTGACTATCTTTTTTTAATACTTGAATTCACAAAAATACATATATACCTATTTAAAACAATGACAGCACCTATGACTAAGCTCTGAAGATAATTTTTCTAATCAATTCAACAAGCAATTATTGATTATTCCTTATATTCAAAACTAGGGAAAATCAGCATAGGAACTACAGCTTTTCAACATGTGTTCACTATTTACTGTTGTTCAGTTGCTCAGTGAATTAATTCCAAGTGTGATTTAATTTTGGTGTATTTCTTATTTTCCTTAAAAGTAACCTACAATATATATATATATATATATACATACACACATTTCTGCTAAACAAAATTTGGCACAAAGATTACACCATATCATTTCCGTTTTAAGTCATCCAAAATTGTGGAGATTATTTCAATTGCTGACTAATGGGGACTCACTTAGTCAGGCTCAAATGGAACCAAGGTTGTGAAATATGAGAACAGCTCAAGTCAGCGCTAGGATTATGGGAGAAAGCTACCACCTCCCTGAAGCCTAGTGGGTCATGGATTGTGAGATGGGTGATGAAGCAGAAGACAGGGGAACAAGGTTGTGAAATAATGATGCTCTAGTGTTATTTGGCAATTGGCACCCCACTTCAGTACTCTTGCCTGGAAAATCCTATGGACAGAGGAGCCTAGTGGGCTGCAGTCCATGGGGTAGCTAAGAGTCAGACAGGACTAAGCGACTTCACTTTCACTTTTAACTTTCATGCATTGGAGAAGGAAATGGCAACCCACTCCAGTGTTCTTGCCTGGAGAATCCCAGGGATAGGGGAGCCTGGTGGGCTGCTGTCTGTGGGGTCACATGGAGTTAGACATGACTGATGCGATTTAGCAGCAGCAACAGCAGTGTTATGTGGTGGATTGTTTTCCCCCCCAAATTCATATGTTGAAGCTCTCACACCAAGTACCTCAGAAATTTACTGAATTGAACAGCCTTTAAAAAGGCAATTAAGGTAAGGTCACATGGGTAGGCCCTTATTTAATATGACTTCTCTCAGGAGAAGAGGTGATTAGAACACAAACAACACAAAGATAAAAGGTTGTGAGGGTACAGAGATGAGGTAGCTATCTGCAAACCACGGAGAGAGTTCTTGGGAGAAATCACTAGCAACAGTAAGTAGAACTGCTATGAATATGCAAGGGTAGTAATTTTTGTATCTATCACTTCTACTCAGTAAATATTATTTGTTCCATATCTTTCCCAGTACTTGATATTTTCATTCTTAAAAATTGTCTTAAGCTTTTAATCTTTAAATTTTTAATCATTATAGTGGATGTAATATGGTATCCATTATAGTTTTAATTTTCATTTCTCTGATGATTGAATATGTTGACCACCATTTACTTACTTGACATTTGTATATCTCTCCTGGTGTTCAAGTCTTCCACTCATGAAAAAACTAAATTCTTTGACTTTTATTTTTTAATTGTAAGATTTATCTATATTATTTCAACAGAAATAATTTTAGATATGTGTATTATGAATATTTACTGCCATATGTAGCCTTTTTTTCATTTTCTCATGGTGACTTTTGATGAGCAGAAGATTTCCATTTTGATGGTATACAATTTTTTCTTTTATGATTAGTTATTTTTGCATCCTCTGTAAAATGCCTTCTCTTATCATGACTGTGAAAATATTTTCCTTTTAACCTTTCATTGGTAGATATGTTATATAGATATATTTTTAGGTTTACGAAATATCTCAAATTGACTTTGATGCATATTATGAGATGAGGTTTGTGGGTTTATTTTCAATGTAATTATCTACTTGTTTCAATATAACTTGTTAAAATTTTTTCTTTCTCATTTTGTTTCTTTAGTCCTTGGTGAATCTATTTCTAAATACCCTCTTCTTTTCCACTGAACTATTCATCTATGATTATGCCAATGATACATTATCTCAAACATAGTAATTTTATAGTCAATTGTGAAATCAGTTAATGTCGGTACTCCAACTATTGTCTTTATTTTCTAGATAATTTTTGCAACTCAAGATTATCTCATTTCCCTACAGTCTTGCAATCAACATGGCAATTTCTACAAAAACTACTGAAGTTTAAATGAGTTGTATGTATGTATATTTGTAGCAACATTAAGTTATAATTTTGTACAAATATGTGTAAATACAGATGCAGAACTCTATTTGTATATATCTAATAAAGATACATCTTTCTCAGATATATTTTGTGGGAGTATACTATGTTGTCAGCAACACTAAAGAAGAAAGGAAAGATGGTATTAGTCATGGGTGATAGAAGTTGATCAGGAGTTGGGCTTTTTAAATGTCCTGATTTATCAATCAGAAAGCTGAAGCAGATTGGGTTAATTATCCTGTTATTTTTCTTTGAGTTTAATGCATGGAGGTACTTTTCCAGGATCACATAGATGGCTAATGGAATATTTCTATAATCTCATCCAGTGTTCTTCCAAACAGTTACAGATGCTATCACAAGTTCCAGTTCCTAGAATATCATACTGCTCAAATTAATGACACATTTGGAAAATAAATTATAATATTCTGATTAATATATTCTACTTCAGCAAATGGTGTGTTCTACTTCTATTGTGCACTGTGTTTTGTGCCTTGAATTTTTTCTTTCCTTTTCCATATATCTGAAAGTTATTACAATCATTCAAAGTCAAGGTTTTCATCCAGTGTTCTTCCAAACAGTTACAGATGCTATCACAAGTTCCAGTTCCTAGAATATCATACTGCTCAAATTAATGACACATTTGGAAAATAAATTATAATATTCTGATTAATATATTCTACTTCAGCAAATGGTGTGTTCTACTTCTATTGTGCACTGTGTTTTGTGCCTTGAATTTTTTCTTTCCTTTTCCATATATCTGAAAGTTATTACAATCATTCAAAGTCAAGGTTTAAATTTTTAATGAATTTTATCATTTGTTATTGACAGATTTATTACAGTATACTCTGTATACATCTTTTATTTCTAGTAACAAGGGCTCTGTGTATAGTCCAAAAAGAAGACAAGCATCTTAAAGAATTATAACTCTCATCATATTGCCAGCAAAACTTCTTATATGGGTACTTGGAAAATAAATATTGATTAGATAATAGTAACAATATAACCATGGCTAACATTTATGATGTCTTTACTATGTCCAGACATTTTTCTAATTTCTTTTTGTCTTTTTACTTTATGATTCAGGTACTTTTATTGTGCACATTTGAAAAATGAGAACACAGTTGAGGTTAAAGAACTTGCTCAGTTCAGAACTCTGATAGTAAAGAGGTTGGGAACAAGCTTAGATAACCTAATTTCAGGATCTTATGCATACAACACTAGACTATAAAGTCTTTCATGATCAACATTGAAAATGTATCATTTCTTTTAAATTTTGGCTAAATGGCACTGCAAACTGTGTTTTTATTTTATGTATATCTTTATATACTTTCCTTCTTAATGTCAAACTAAATTGAAATCTCTTTTGCTTAATTATAATAAAAGCAACAAGATCTTTATGACTAATAATTTAATTTCTAAACTATTTAAGATTCAAAGAAAAAAGGCAGCATTAACACTTTTAGTATGGACCTACCCTTAAAGATTTAATAAATTATTGCTGTCTTTTTAATGTTGATATTGGTGATTTAGTTATGGTAAGATATTCTTACCCTCCAATAAAAATTTAGTGAACTGGAAGATTTCCATGGTGGTCCAATAATTAAGATTCCATGCTTCAAGGGGGCACACACAGGTTAGATAAAACCATAAAGAATTTGTCTGCAGTGAAGGAGACCCAGTTCATTTCCTGGGTTGGGAAGATCCTCTGGAGAAGGAAATGACAACCCACTCCAGTATTCTTGCTTGGAGAATCCCATGAACAAAGGAGCCTGGTGGGCTACAATAATAGGGTCATAAAAGACTGAGCAACTAACACTAGAGAACTAAGATCCCTCATGCACAACAGAGCAGGCAGAAAATAAAAAAGAGTGAACTGCCAAGTCCTGCCTAAGGAGGACACTTTTTTTGTTTGTACCCAAGATCACATGCCCTCTTGCCTAATTAAAGCATCTCTCCAGGCACTCCTCCTCTCTCTTCTGCATAATTAGCTTCTTTCCATTATCTTGAAATTCTAACTTATCTTTACACATGCTGATTTTTGTTCTAACATATCACATCCCTCCTCAAACTCTACAACAGTTTCCTATCCATAGTCATGTCCTATGGCCTATGAAACAAGTTACCACAAAGATAAAGTGAAGTGAAGTGAAATCACTCAGTCGTGTCCAACTCTTTGCGATCCTGTGGATGGTAGCCCACCAGGCTCCTTCGTCCATGGGATTCTCCAGGCAAGAGTATTGGAGTGGGTTGCCATTTCCTTCTCCAGGGGATCTTCTGGACCCAGGGATCGAATCCAGGTCCCCTGCATTGCAGGCAGACACTTTAGTCTCTGAGCCCCCAGGGCAGACCCCAAACATGGGCGTTTTAAAAAACACATTTATTCTCATACAGCTTGCAGATCAGAAGTCCAAAATCAATTCACTAGACTAAAATCAAGGAGTTAACAAGATACTCTAGGGCAATAGCATTTTCTAGCCTTTTTCAGGCTCTAGAATCACATTCCTTTCTTTCTGAGTTTTGAAGTTCTTTCCTATGTCATTAAAGCTAGACGTATAGCATCTTATTTCAGCAGTCTCATTGTTTCTTCCTCTGTGTCAAAATTCTACCTTCCTCCCTCTTATAATGACCCTTGTGAAAACATTTATGGTCAATGTGGATAATCTATAATTTCCTCATCAAGATCCTTAACTGAGTCACATTTGGAAAGTTGCTTTTGTCATACAAAGTAACATTCATAGATTCCAGGGGAGAGGACCTTGATATATGAAGGAAGGGCGTGGCATTATTCAACCTTCTCTCAAATAATATTGGATAAAATATCTTTAAAAAAACTGATCTTGTCTGGACTCCAACACCTTTTCTGGCCTAATGCATTAGCACTGAGGCTTTGCTACTGTCTTTTGAGTGCAGTGACTTCTTGGTTATTCCCTTTGCGTACCAACTGTTCTACTTCAGATACTTTGCAAATGCTGTGTCTTCTGATTTAAAAGATCTTAGATAAACACTAGACTACGCCCTTCACCTTTCCATTGATTTCTTTCACAATGTTGCACTATCACAGATTTCCCACACCAGATAAGAGCATAGTAGCATCTTCCTCATCCCCGTTATTTCCCTAAATTGCATTCCCTTTTTTCTACATCATGATCATCATCATGATCATCCCCCAACACATAAATGTGTTTTGTTTGTCTCTGCCTACTAGAGAGAGTAGGGAGCTCTCTAGGCTCTAAGCTCCCTGATTGCAGAAGCTGTATTTGTATCACTGCTGTGTCTCCAGTGCCTAGAAGAATGCTCACATCTTGTGTCAGTGTTTTCAAGTTCATAGGTCCTGGATTTGTAAGTGAGATTACTCATGCAGCAAGGGAAAAAACAAAAAAAAACCAAAAAACAAAAAAACAAGGATTATGAATCAACATAACTGAAATGATAGATAGGTAATTTATTTTGAATCAAAGGAAAGCCCAAAAAACAAAAAAAAAATGAATATTTCACTTCATTCACTTGCAAATTACACCAAATGTTTATGTTATAATTTATCTCTAAAAAGGGTATGAAAAAACATATAGAGAAACTGTGGTTATGTAGTAATTACCCAAAACATTAATTCATGACACAGAACTCTAAAGACCTGAGTATTTTATTACAATCACCCATTTTTTGCCCAGTAGGATTGTACATAATGATAAAATCTGACTTAATATTCAACATAAACGTTAAGGAAGAAAAAAAAATCTTTTGAAG
This sequence comes from Madoqua kirkii, assembly GCA_006408675.1. Classification (NCBI taxonomy): domain Eukaryota; kingdom Metazoa; phylum Chordata; class Mammalia; order Artiodactyla; family Bovidae; genus Madoqua; species Madoqua kirkii. Next base: position 9,976 of record SJYC01073778.1, read on the forward strand.
TAACTGGCATAACATTTGGATGCAAATTATTCAGTCTGGGTAAAAGCTCTGTCATCTATTTGCTATTTGACCTCTGCAACAAAATACGCTACAAAGATTGCTGAGAGAAATATCAATAATCTCAGATATGCTGATGACACCACACTTACGGCAGAAAGCAAAAATGAAATAAAGAGCCTCTTGATGAAAGTGAAAGAAGAGAGTAAAAACATTGGTTTACAGATCAACATTCAGAAAACTAATATCATTGCAGCTGGTCCCATCACTTCATGGCAAATAGATGGGGAAACAGTGGAAACAGTGGCTGACTTTATTTTGGGAGGCTCAAAAATCACTGCAGATGGTGGCTGCAGCCATGAAATTAAAAGGTGCTTACTTCTTGGAAGAAAAGTTATGACAAACCTAGACCACATATTAAAAAGCAGAGACATTACTTTGCCAACAAAGTTTTTCCAGTGGTCATGTATGGATGTGAGAGTTGGATTGTGAAGAAAGGTGAGCACTGAAGAATTGATGTTTTTGAACTGCGATATTGGAGAAGACTGTTGAGAGTCCCTTGGACTGCAAGGAGATACAACCAGTCCATCCTAAAGGAAATCAGTTCTGAATATTCATTGGAAGGACTAATGTTGAAGCTGAAACTCCAATACTTTGACCACCTGATGTAAAGAACTGACTCATTTGAAAAGACCCTGATGCTGGGAATGATTGGAGGCAGAGAAGAAGGGAACAACAGAAGATGAGATGTTTGGATGGCATCACTGACTCAATGGGCATGAGTTTGAGTAGATCCTGGGAGTTAATGATGGACAGGGAGGCCTGGCATGCTTCAGTCCATGGGGTTGCAAAGTGTTGGGCATGACTGAGTGATGAACTGAACAGAACTGAACAAAGTGCTCAAAGAAAAAAATTATGCTCTAAGAAAATGATGGTAAAATGCCTCATTCATCATGAAATAGAAGTTAAATCTCATATGTGAAATTTATTTGCAAACTGTAAATACCAACATTAGTATTTTTACTAAAGAAATAACACAGTTCTACTCGTAATATTCCTCATGGATTTATTCAATTTATTTTTTCAAAAACTAATCTTATTCAAGGACTAATTTTATAAACTTGTAGACATATTAGTAGAGAGAGAGAAACATACTACCACACACACACACACACACACACACACACACACACACACACAGTATATCTAGAAAATCTCTCAGACTGAACAAGCCCTGGGAAATGGTGAAGGACAGGGAAGCCTAGCCTGTTGTAGTCCATGGGATCTCAGAGTCTGACATGTCTGAGTGACTGAACAACAGACTGAACCAAAGAGGTGGTAACCAATATTATTGATTACTTAGGTATTTTGAATATTACTATATCACCTTGTATATGTTATTTTTCAATCCTAAAATATGCCAATTTGATTATAATTGGAAATTTACAGATATTTGTTTTCTCAAAGCACAGAGAATTATAGATTATTTCTAGGATTTTGAAGAAATCAAGTTGTTCAGGCCCACAACTTCTTTCCCCCCACCTCCCATCAATTATCAGTTGAGTTTCCTGGTAAAATGATACTGGTGTTCTAAATATTTCTGTATAACAACAAATGTGCTGATACTTTTTTTTTTTTTTCATGTATGCTTAGTCATGTCCAACTCTGAAACTCCATGGACTGAAGCCTACTTGCCTCCTATGTCCATGGGATTTCTCAGGCAAGAATAGTGGAATGGGTTGCCATTGCCTTCTCTGGGGTGTCTTCCCCCACTCAGGGATCAAACCTGCATCCCCTGCATTGGCAGAAACATTTATTACCACTGAGCCACCTGGGAAGCCCTTGTTTTTTCTCTTTTATAGTTCCCAAATACAACTTAGTAATATTAATTATGGTCTGGCTATATATTCTTCAATGTCCATTATTTACTCATGTAAATCCATAGTTCTGAAATATTACACTTTTTTCCCACATCCTTGGGCAGCAAGAGTGTACAACGAACAATAAAATTTATAATTAATTATGTCTCTATTGTAGAGAAGGCAATGGCAACTCATTCCAGTGTTCTTGCCTGGCAAATCCCATGGATGAAGGAGACTGGTAGGCTGCAGTCCATGGGGTTGCTAAGAGTCAGACACGATTGAGCAACTTAACTTTCACTTTTCACTTTCATGTATTGGAGAAGGAAATGGCAACCCACTCCAGTGTTCTTGCTTGGAGAATCCCAGGGACAGGGGAGCCTGGTAGGCTGCCCTCTCTGGGGTTGTACAGCGTTGGACAGGACTGAAGCGACTTAGCAGCAGCAGCAGCTTGTCTTTATTGTGTTACAGATGTTGCCTCCCTCTCTCATTTCAATTCCCCTACTTTGAAGTGCAGTAAAATTCTCTGTGTGTGCACATTTCTGTGTTTGTGTGTGTGTGATCACAAGTAGTTGGGAGGAAATATTTCTTAAACTTAATAAAATGAGAATGATTACCAACAATCTTTACAATAACAGAATCTGAGATTAAGTGCTGCTGAAGAGTCAGATGCAGAGAAAGCAATGGCATCCCACTCTAGTACTCTTGCCTGGAAAATCTCATGGATGGAAGAGCCTTGTAGGCTGCAACATATGGGGTCACTGAGTCAGAAATGACTGAATGACTTCACTTTCAGTTTTCACTTTTATGCATTGGAGAAGGAAATGGCAACCGACTCACAGAATCGAGGAAGCTGCACTAAATAGATGTTAGTTTTCAATAAATATATTATCCCAACTCTAGATTTAAAACAACATTGGGGAAGAATGTGGTTTAAAACTAATTATTGAGACCACTAGTGTTTTTGAAAGCCAACAGATGGGCAATGCTTCCTAAGCCTAAAGTCTTAGAACAAAGCAAGTATGAAACTGTAACAAAGTTTCCTCATCTTTTATTAATTTGGCTCTAGGAAGATGCTTTATGATGAGCTTCATAGCATTTTTCAAATACAAAGATAAAAAGCTATTACAATTACTACTAAATTACTGAAGCAATCTCATTTGTTATTACTATTCCCCTACAAATATTTTTATCATAGTTATTAATTCTTATGTGAAAATACAGAAATACGGTAAATGTAAGTAGCTCTAAAATAAGTTC
>SJYC01073780.1:0-24186 GCA_006408675.1 Madoqua kirkii
CCAACTTGGTTCAATGTGAAAAATTAAGAAAAACTATTCATACCTTATATTACATATGTATATATATATATATGTGTGTGCATATGTAAGTATATATTGCATATATGGAGAGAGAGAGACAGATGGACAGAGACAGAAAAAGATCAAGATACAAATATACAAACGTATATATTCTAGAAATAATTGAAAAACATTGATCTACACCTAAAACCATTTAGTGCTACATCTAAAAACATTTTTTTTTCTTAATATTAAGAAGGCTCTTGGAATAAACAGCTTCAAAGTACAGTTTGAAATGGACCGATTGTAAGGAGTAGAGTGGCAAACTTACATTACCATGCACAACTGTGAATAGACTTCCAGACAGCTAAAAGGTGTCATTTAAAAGGAATGTGTCTCATTTATGCATTGTTTTGAGTGCTTGAAATACATTCCTCTCACCCAGTTCCTTGGCAAGTATCTCAATTAAGTAGGCACAAAATTTATCCTAGTGCAGTGTTCTATTATTCTGCTCTGTAGTATATAATTGTATGTGACTTTGGACTTGTGGAAGCCTTCAGTTGTTGGAAAAATAACACATCTCTTTCAAGATAATAACCATAACTTTTCTCAGTGGAAACTCTTGTTTGGTAAAAAGCTACTGATGCTGGAACCACAGAGTATTTATTTTCATCAATGTATTAGAAAAAAAAAAGGAAAGTGTACACAGCTGGTGAAATCTGCAATCAGCAAAATATTAATCTATGTAAAAAAGAAGCAAAATTACATGGAAGAGGGTACTATATGATATTTTTGGATAGAAATGACGTCTCTATATTGGAGATGAATCATGGGTATATTAGATTATCTAGTACTCACATCTCCCACTGGCCTGAATTAGTAAAGAAATGACAGTAAACAAAGACTTGAGTTCATTCTCCACTGTTGTTGTTTAGCCACTAAATCAGAGCAACTGTTGGCCTATTTTAGCAGTGAAGCCTGTGCGTGCATGTTCAGTTGTGTCTGACTCTTTGCAACCCCTTGGACTGCTGCCCTCCAGGCTCCTCTGTATATGGAATTTGCCCGAGAAGAATGATGGAGTGGTTTCCATTTTCTTTTCCAGTGACTTTCCTGATCCAGAGAGGAAACCTAACTCTTGCATCTCCTGTACTGGCACGTGGATTCTTACCACTATATCTCCTGGGAAGCTCTAACTGTACTGTAACATAAATATTGTAATACACTGATGTCGTGAGAGCTATTCATATTAGATTATAAGTTTAGTTCTACATTGAATGAATTAACCTTTTTGTTGAGTTTATTTTTCATAAGTTTCTTATTTCCTTAAGGTAAAAAACATAAAATGTTGGAGTAATGTTTAGTCAAATTTTTTAAATCTAATTTCTATTCTTTTAAAAGACTCATACCTAACAAATACAGACATACAGAGGCAGGTACACACACACATTCAATTACACAGAATAAGAACATGAGGGCAGACCATGTACTTTTATATGTCTAAAGCTGTATCTTGCAAAATGGAATAGTAGAAGGGGCTTTGTTTGAGAATAGAAAACCTAGAATCCTAGCTCAGCTTTGTCAACATGCTAACTGTGTATATGTGACTGCATCAGTTACTTTTGAATCTTTATTTCCTCCTCATTCAAAAAAAGAGTCTGTGAACATCTAAGTAGTTTTCAATCTTTCCATTTTATCTAGGAATGATTTACATTCGAAAAAATTCAGAAATTCTTATAAGCTGTGTCCATGGTATGTACCACATTTTATTTTTAAAAATTTGCTTTTTAAGAGAATATCATGGAGGTTAAAAGATTTCCCTCCTGCAAAAATCAAGTTTGAGTTTCACAATATTATATTTTTCATGGAACAAATGTTAAATTGCTAACCAAATATTTTTACATTGTCATGATTATTCCTGGAAGTAAACCAGGATCTAATGAGCTTTTAGCCACTGTCTAAGAAGACTTGATATTGAAATGGGACACACAAAATAGGAACATGCTACAACAGGAGGTCTCAGCATTTGATCTTAACTTTAAAAAATAATGTCTATCAGGACATTGCCAGCTGCTTTTGCTTGACTTTTCTATAGTTCACATTAATTATCATCAATAATTTATTTTCTAAATCTAACTTCTTATATTCCATCAAGTAGACTACAAATATCCCTGTTATGGACTTCTCATTTTTATGATAGCTATTATAAAATATCCATTCTCACAAGCCTAGAAATTACTCAGGATCAGATTGGATCAAGTATGAGCTTTCTCATTTGTTTAAGAATAAAAAATAATCTTTGAGGAATTGTGAGTTGGCCAAAGTCATAGAATAAAACTTATGGAGTCAGAATTGTAGCAACCATTTGCAGTGATTTCAGATCTGAGCCTACTCTCTGGGCAGCTTTTAAATGTTGATGTTTTGGTATCTGAATCTGAGTAGTTTGCTGCTTTCCATATTGAGAATATCCTTTTGGAGTTATAAAAGAGTTGTACATTGCCATAATGGCTTCACATTCTTTATTCTTTGCTGTATCTACCCTCTTTTGAATGTGACTTTAAAGTTTCTCAAATAGAGTCTGTTTCTCCTCCATTTGAATCTGGATTGGGCTTGAGACTTATTTTGGCCAACAGAATTCTAAGGAAGTAATATCAGACTGCTTCCTAAGATTCAAAATAACTTAAGTGCTTTTGTTCAATAACTTGGAAACCTAAGGAGTGGCCTTGAAAATAGCCTAAGCAAGCATGATGGAAAATGGGAGTCCTCTTGAAGCAAAAATGAGACATTCCACCATACACCAAGCTAGTTCAGCCAGCTCCCAGTCCACCCACTCCAGCAAAGATTAGATGTACCTAGCTGTCCCCACAACCTCCCTTCCAAATCACCTCCCCCTCCCTTAGATTAGCAGTTATTTTAAGTCACTAAGGATTAGAGTTGGGCTTTCCTTATTGCACTAGTGGTAAAGAACCTGCCTGCCAATGCAGGAGACATAAGAGTGGAAATTCTGTTTTTGTTGTTGTTGTTGTTTTGTTTTGTTTTGTTTTTTTAAGATGATAGTTCATTCTATGGGAAAATTTGGGGGAAGTTTCCATATGTGATTTTACTAGTTTACATATGTGTGTGTGTGTGTGTGTGTGTGTGTGTGTGTGTATTTTAAGATGATAGATCATTTTACTGGAAAATTTTGGAGAAGTTTCCATACATGATTTTACTAGTTTAGTACATTAAAATCCCTGACTTTAACTGCACTATAGAAAGTAGTTTAAAAAGATAGCAGAGGCAAAATCTCTATATATTGTGAGAAGTGAGAATAATTAAAATTGTTTGACAAGGATTTTAGCCATATTTGTATTGCATTTAATGGAAGCATTTGTTAGCTACAGTACCTGTGCAGGCATTTTTCAGTGAAAGAACCAGTTATTCTGAGTCTAGTGAACCTGCTTGTAAGTTTCCAGTTTATAGACTTGAAAAAATGTAAAAGATGACAGGAGCAGCATTCCTGCCATTCAAGAGAGTAATGGGTCAATACTCATCAATATAAGGGAGATGTGTCAGGAATTTTGAATGTTCTAAGAGGATCTTTATAATTCCTCTATAAATTCCAACCAAATAAATCTATACATTTCATTTTTTTTTTCCTGCAAGACCTGTAGCAGGTTTCTACAATGCTCTAAAATGTCAGTTTGGCATTGGAAACTGTTGTTTCACAGCAGAAATTGAAAGCAACCATCATGGTTATGCTGAGAAAAGTAATAATTTGCAATTCAAGGGAAGCTTAGACTTAAAAAAAATAACTTATTTTTTCATGAGGTTTTAATTCAGATATCATTATCAAGAATAGAGTACATGTTGCAATGAATTTCAACAGCTTTCTCATTGAGCACTGCTTTCAAGTGTTCCAGTGAAGTGATACAGTCATTATTCTATCAAAATAAACATTCATTTACTAATTATACAGTTCAAGACATTGCCCTGAGCCTCTTCGCATAGTGGAAAGATTCCTTTTTTGAAGTATTAAATATATTTGCTTTGTTTCAGAACTTCTGTGCTTTCAGGGAGCCACTGACTTTGGTCCTGGCTAAACATGATGAATTAAAACTGGTAAAAAGCAAAAATAGGAATGCATCATGTATATTCTCTTATGCTGTTGTGACATTAGAGACATTATTGTTATTACTGTGCTTCTTGTGTTAGTGTCTTAGAAATATAAAACTACTTGGCATTTCAAAAATAATTGCTCACTTCCAAGATACACTGTTTCTTCAGAATGTACTCATATTACAATGCTCAGTATTTAAAAAGACCCCCTCAGAAAGAAATACTCATATATATGTATTCATTTATAAACAAATATAAAATATGCTCCCAGTTTAACACTGAAATTAATTGTAACAATATTTTTCAGGAGAGTTTAAAAATGAGTTTATAATGGTGTCAATTGTTAATGTCATCTGTTGGTAAGGTAAACTAACTCAACATTTTGTGTCAATTTTCATTTATAAATATATAGGCAGAACCATTTTTATATTTCCTCATACTAAATTGGTTTATAATATCATATTATTTTCCCTGGATGATAGTCATAGCATTTTAGTTAACTCTGTTTAACTTTAATAGCTATTAATAGGAAATTCTTTCTTCTTTCAAATCAATTATGAGTCCTTATGTTATTGTAAAGTGAGTGAGTGAGGGCACCAAACTAAAACACATGCACACACACTAAGGGATTTAATTTAATACCCTTTAATAGCTCAATCTGTTCCGTCCAAAGCACCTGGAAAAGTACAGGAAGCTTTGATATATCTGGGTATCTATTTTTTCATATTCCTTTTCAATAGTCAGAGCCTTTTGGTTGTTAAATGGGAACGAGAGTTAACAGATAACAAAAAAAGAAAAAAAAGTGGACAAGATGCTGTGATTGCATTCATCGGAGGCTACATAGACAAGGCTTGAAGAAGTCATTTTCAACAATAGAGACTGAACCATGTTCTGAGAGAAAGAAAAAGGGAAGAGGCATGGAAAAAAAAACACACACACAAAATGCAGTAGTATATTTCATGCCAAAGAAAAAGCTAAAGAACAGTTGCTTCATCCACTCATCATTTTCTGGAGTACAGCTCTTATTCCCATGAAGACCAATTAAATTTTGTACCATTCAGTAATGGAATCATTTAAATGAACTTCTGTTTTCAGCAAGGAAAGCTACTAAAACTTGTGTAGCTTTAAAGCAATATTCTGGTTCTATTGTGAGTCATTTTATTGAAACATGGTTGGTTTGGTTTTGTACTTATCAAGAAAAATATATACTCACGAATAAGCAGTAATTGATTTGATAATTCACTGCATATTCGAATTATCTATAGCAATGTCCCCTCTATTTTATACTGGTTATTGAGGGTCGATTTTCTTTTTCAAACAGTAAACAATTTTGACAGTGCTATCTATGATAGAATGTTGAAATGAATCAATACTTTTCATAGAATAAAACCTCATTGTTAGCAAAACAAGCCTATTAAACCTAGGGTTATTTCCTATTGCTTTCAACTTTTGAAAAATGCTAACACTGCCACTAGACCTTCTTGTAAAATTGGAAACAGGCTGGTTATAGATATATAAGCCAGTGGTACTGTGTCAGCACTTTCTAAATCTGTATTGGTGCTTTCATTCCAAGTATAATCAAGGCCAATCCTGTACCAGCCAACACATCTCGGAAATGTTGTACAAAAATCTTATGGGTATATCGATAATGATTTGCCAGTACCCTTTACAGTACAAAGAATCTCTTAGGAAGCAAAATGTACAGCTGCCTCAGTAAAAGCATACAGGATTATTCAATTCAAAGTACCCATTTGAAAAGTACAATTCTAGGTTGAAGATATAAACAAAAGAAAGCAGTCATCTAGTTATATAGCTTTAGTGCATGCATGCTAAGTGGCTTCAATCATGCCCGACTCTTTGCGACTCTGAATTGTAGCCTGCCAGGCTTCTCTACGGAGAAGGAAAGGGCAATCCACTCCAGTAGTCTTGCCTAGAGAATCCTGTGGACGGAGGAGCCTGGTGGGCTGCTGTACATTAAGTCGCACAGAGTCGGACACGACTGAAGTGACTTTTCATGCATGCATGCATTGGAGAAGGATATGGTAACCCACTCCAGTATTCTTGCCTGGAGAATTCCAGGGACAGAGGAGCCTGGTGGGCTGCCATCTATGAGGTCGCACAGAGTCGGACACGACTGAAGCGACTTAGCAGCAGCAGCAGGCTCATCTGTCCCTGGGATTCTCCACTATAGAATCCAACCCACTGAAGTGGGTTACCATTTCCTCTTCCAAGGGATCTTCCCGACACAGGGGTCGAACCTGCATCTCTAATGTCTCCTGCATTGGCAGGTGAGTTCTTTACCAATAGCGCCACAGTTGGACATAAGATAGTGACTGAACAACAACAAGAGCAACAGTCATACACTAACATTTATGCATTTTTGTAATCATGAGTAAGAAACAAGATACCTAAAAAGTACCTATTCTTAAAAATAATTTCTATCATGAAAGCATTCTAGTCTAGTATGAAAAATCTTATAAACACATAAAAATATAATCTATATTATAAATTGTTATGTAAGATATATCAGTTCAGTTCAGTCTCTCAGTCATGTCCGACTCTTCTACCCCATAAACTGCAGCACTCCAGGCCTCCTTGTCCATCACTAACTCCCAGGGTTTACTCAGACTCATGTCCATTGAGTCAACGATGCCATCCAACCATCTCATCCTCTGTCCTCCCCTTCTCCTCCTGTGCTCAATCTTTCCCAGCATCAGTCAGCTCTTCACATCAGGTGCCCAAAGTACTGGAGTATGGGCTTCAACATCAGTCCTTCCAATGAACACCCAGGACTGATCTCCTTTAGGATGGACTGGTTGGCTCTCCTTGCAGTCCAAGGGACTCTCAAGAGTCTTCTCCAACACCACAGCTCAAAATATATACAATAAAATAAATAATCTTGTTAAGTTAGGCTGTAGTATGGTAACAAAGTACTTAAAAACTCAGTTATATAAAACAGTGAAGACCCTCACTCTCCCTGAGGGCCAGCTGGGATTCTCCTATTTTCATTCCAACCCCAGGACCCAGGTTGACAACAGTAAGCTGTCAGTGTTAAGCTGTTCTTAGCACCATTGCCTGTCACAGCCAAAAAGAAAAAGAAATAAAACTGTGGAAATTGTTGAAACGTTGTTAAACAATCTGACACAGAAAACATAATCTCCTTTTTGGACATAATCCACAGAACTCTCCCTAGCCATTAAAGGGCAGAAAGTTCAGGCTTGCATACACTCAGAAGGCAAATAGAATTAATAATTAAGCATAAGCAACTAAGGGGAACACAATGACAAGGAGTTGAAGCTGATCTGATCTTCAAAGATGAATAAGAATTTAGACATGTGTTAAAGCAGATTCCACAGGTTAAAATTTCAGTCTCACAAGACTATCTCCAGTTCAGATGTCAATCACAAATAGTTAAGTCCTCATCTTACCCACAAGTTCTATCAGGCTTGGAGAAAAATTGCATGTTTCTATAACACCCTACTCACATTCAATAATTTGCTATAGAGTATATCACAGAACATGGAAAAATAGTTTACTTACAATTGTCAGTTTATTACACAGGATATCTTAAAGATGCAAATGAACATTCAAATGAAGAGACACCTAGGGATAGATCCATAATGGTCTCAAGGGCAAGATCTCTGTCCCCAAGGGGTTGGAGAGTGCCACCCTCTAAGTACACTGCTATATTCACCAACTGAAGCTCTCCAACCTCTGTACTTTTGGGATATTAGTGAAGACTTCATCATACACACATTATCAGTTATTAAATCTTTTTCCAACATTTTACTCCTCTCTGGAAGGTGAGGGCTAGGGTTGAAAGTTCTAAGCTTCTAATCAGGCTGGTCTTTCAAGTAACCAGCCACTATTCAGAAGCTCACCTAGAGTCACCTCATTAAAACGAAGATGCTCTTATCACCCAGGAAATCCCAAGGGATTTGGAAGCTCTGTGTCAGGAACTGGGGTTAGACACCAAATACAAGTATGGATTAGGAGAAGAGACATTTTAAATTTTTAACTGCTGAAAAATATTGAGATATATAATTAAAATGAATGATTATGATTTGGGGGAGGAAGGAAAGGGGAAAAAATCAAGGAAAACTTAAAAGTTTTGGAGCCTGCATAAATTGTAGAAATGTTGTAATATCATTATGAGAATTAAAGAAAACAGCAAGAAGCTTAGACATGAGAGTAATTTCTGTGTTTTGAGTTAGTTCTAAATTTCCCTGCCCTCTTTACAATCAAAGCCACCCTGTTCTGTTTTCTTGTTCTGTGTGGTACCACAGGACTGACTGCTAACTTCAGGTCTGCAGGCACTGCCTGCAGCTGCACCTCTTCTGTGGCTTCAGTTCCCGCTACACAGACCCCTCGGAGTCCAGCCTTGGGTGGGTGCTTCCGTCTCCTGGGCTCTGGTAGCACTGCTTCTTCTCTTTGTCTCTCCAGCCTGGTGGTTACAATGGCTTCTATGGCGTGTATGTTACCCACAGACTGCTTTGCTTTTCCTTGTGGGCTTCTCGGCTCTCTTATGAGCTATGTGAAGAATTTACTTCATTGAATTCCCTCGGGTTGAAATGACAGACTACTTCCTGCTTCCTTAACTAGACTTTGAAATACAACCTCTAAAAATAAAATCATAGTAGACACACTATAATATTAGTTCATAATTTGTGTGTGTTGGGGTGGGGAGTGTGGAGGGCTAGAGAGATGGGAGGGGAAATGGAATAAATAAGTAGAGGAAATCACAGATCCATATCAGAGTCTGAGGATAGCTATAGACCCCTCTATTTGCTGTGGAAGGGGTCCATAGCTGTTTATATATGAATATATATATATATATATACACACACACACACATAAACATATCACAGCATTTTTCAATGTAATTATAAAGTCTCACTGAAGCGTGATCCATGGACCTCTACTTAGTAATCCTTGATTACTAAGAAATGTTTAAATATTTTAAAAGTAAGTTTGTATTTTATGTTAAATATATTACAAAATAATAACAATATATTATACATATTATAAAACTTATAGAAACAATATTACTATTATAAGATCATAGAAACACAAAATGTCAGCACATAGAAGGAAAAGTAGAGATTACTCAATCCAACTTCATTTTACAGAAAAGAAAATGGTGTTCACATTTGTGAAAAGGCATGCCGTACTACGGAGTGGGTCAATGAATGAAACATAGTTGGTGCCTGGATCTTTAAATATCAAGCGAACATTTTCAGGTCAAAATATGGCAGCTAATGGCTTCTTGTTTTTGAAATACAATAGTGCAAAGAGCTCTCTATTGGTTTGACAGGCTTGATGGATCCACACAAGGACATGAAAGGGTCCTTGACATTTGTAGATGCTTAGGTCAAGATAATAGTGCACACCTATAGCACAATGTCATTCGCTGCTCCCCTAGTTGGGGAGAACACTTACTCTTTGCTCTATTAAGTTGTCTCCTCAGAGACTGGCTTTTTTCAAGGTTGTCTCTTGAGGAACAAAAGTAGTGAAGGAACAATTGGATCGTAATATCAGAGAGAGTGGTGGAGGGGAGAAAGGAAAAAGAATTGCACAAAAGAGAAAAGAGTTTATCATATGTCTCCCATGCAGAATGAGAAAACTAAAAATTTATACTGACCTACTGGTGGTTTTATTATTAATTTATTTAATTCAATAGCTGCATTAATTACCCATGCTGTTTAAATTTGCTACATAATTGTGATATAAAGGACATAATGCTGGACCAGAAGTTCAAATATTTAGTTGTATTTGAGATGAGTGAGTTGCTTAATCATTCTAGGTTAAATTCATGCTATTATTACCTCTTCATTTCTTCTTGGTGAACTCTTACGGAGTCTTTAAAATTCATCTTAACTCTCATCTGACTAAGATACATTCCTTGACCTTTCATGCCTAATTATGCTCCCAGCTTTCACATCCCCACAATACTTTGTGTGTACCCGAATCTTGCACTCAGAAAAGTTTTGTAGTCACTCCTTTCTTGTCTGTTTTCCTTACCACGATGTAATTTACATTAGTTCACTGATAAGTTTTATTCATATTTGCATTCCTAACATATTGCATTGTGTTTTTCATACAGTGAACTTCAGTAAATACATGGTAAGTGGCTTAATTTAAGGATACAATGATAAATGAAGGGCTGTAAGTATAGGAACAGTACAGTCTAGTCTGGTTCTTGAATTTTATTATTATTGAATGTAGCTACTTTGAATGCAACTATTTATTGAATGTACTATTTACTTTGACAATGTACATTTGTACTGATCCATTTACTTCCTGTTATAGGAGGTCCATCTATGTCTACCATATATAGCAAGTGCATCAGCGTGTATGTCTTTGAAGGTTTTAAATCTATTTCATCCAATATTATTTTTAAACTATCCCAAGATATTTTTATATTTTTTTGCCATGTTTTTCTCATTTGAGTTCATCCCAGGAAGCATTCTATTTACTGTAGGAGCTAAAATTAATAATGTAGTCATGTGCTTTTATGTGAAAGAAGGGGTATTCTTCCCACATAGACAAAGTTGCATTTTGTTTTCAACTTCAGGCACTAGTCACAGTAGTTTGCTTTTGAAGACTATTTATCAAGTCTTCTTCCAGATTTCTATTCTTAATATTGGCCCTAAATTCTAGACTTCCATTTGCATGTACACAATCTAGGCTTGCCTCTACCTGTCTGCCCCTTCTTTTCTCACTACCGATTATCATTGACCATTACATATGTCTTTCCTGTTTTCTTTTCTGCTTTCTCTTCGCTCCTTCTCTCTTTCTCTTTCTTCCTCCCTTTCCCATTCTCTCTCTCCCCTAGTTTCTCTCTTCTTTATCTCTAGAGATCTATCTATAATATCTATCAATCAATTGATCCATCAGGAAGTTTTAATCTGCAGATTGAAAATATTTGGAAAAATATTCCAGAAGGTTCCAAAAAAGCAAAATATGAATGCACCATGCTTAGACAACTATTCACATAGCATATACATTGTATTAGGTACCTTAAGTAATCTAGAAATGATTTAAGGCATATGAGAGGAAATGTATAGAATATATGCAAATGCTGTGCCATTTTTTATGAGACTTGAGCATCCATTCATTTGAGTGTTCACAGAGTTCCTGATATTAGTACCCCTTGGATATTGAAGGAAGACTGCATATAGAAAAAATAAAGAGTTTATCCATCTATATAGAGAGTCATTTGTGTCATATATGAGAGAGAGGGAAAGACAGAGACAAAGAGAAAAACAGAGAGACAACTGAGAGCAATATCTCTTTCTACTTAATCTTATTTCTGTTTTTCTCTCTTATTTTTGGGTAGAAGTGTGCACCTAAATATAGTGATTCAAATGATATAATAAAGCAGAGGGCATGATGATGTGCAAAGAAGGTATATCTCTGATGAAAGGTGAATAAGGGAGTAAAAGAAATAAGATCCAGGAGGGCTAATTATAGAGCACTGGTTAAAAGAGAGAAATAATACATAAGGATTCAGTTAAATCTGCAGATACTATGGCACAAAATTTGGGAGAAGCTATGTGTTTGAGAATTCTTCTCTTTTCGTGTGCTACGCCCTCATAATGATATCTCAGAGAAAGAGTTGGGAACATACTGCTGCAGAAGTTTAGCAGCTTGCGGTTCAAGGGGAGTCCCGCAGAAACTCTACCCCAGAAAAATAGTTCCATCACCTTTTGCGTGATTTCTTTCTGTACTATCCCTGTGAACTTGGAATTTTCTAGAGGAAAGATGTTAAATATAGATAAAATTTTCCTACTAGTTCAAACTCCTTTTAGAAAATCATTGATACTCATGAAAATTGGAATTCTGGCTTAAGTATATTATATATCAATTAATTTTATGGACTTTCTGGTCAGTGTGGATATTGTAAAATCGATGAAACTTTGAATTATTATAGACCATTTAGCACAGTCAGTGCATTAATAGGAATTTTTTTGGTCATGGCTTCCCTAGGTAAACTGAATACAAAGCCATCTGGCTTTCCCTTCAGGGGTAAAAGTTGGAGTATAATTAAAGAAAACTAGGAGCATTAATCTCCATGCTACAAGTTTTTAATTTTTTTTCCTATAACAAAACAAGACTTCATTCAGCTTTGTACTGTCGATAAAAATGAAGGTACAGTAAATCTGAGCTACTGTAGTTTGCTCTGACTCTGGGCTAATACTTCAAGTAAGGAATCACATAAAGTGGTCTTTTCTTCTGGGAACATCTCCAACCTCCAGCAATTTCTTTTTTCCCCCTTGGAATTTAATTTTTATACACACTGTTCCCAATTATATTCTATGGTTTTTTTGGATGAAGACATAAATGACAGTGTCCTCTAACAGCTTACCCAGTACAACATTAGCTAACAATTATTTTCAATATATTCATCAAGATATGATTGAGCTATTTCCCTTTACTCTAACTGTCTTACTCTCTGAAAGTTTGTCAAGATCATAATAACCCTAAATTGAATCTGTAACTTGAACATAAAACATGAAGGAATCTCCACACTGTTCTCTATAGTGGCTGTACTAGTTTGCATTCCCACCAACAGTGTAAGAGGGTTCCCTTTTCTCCACACCCTCTCCAGCATTTATTGCTTGTAGACTTTTGGATGGTAGCCATTCTGACTGGCATGAAATGGTACCTCATTGTGGTTTTGATTTGTATTTCTCTGATAATGAGTGATGTTGAGCATCTTTTCATGTGTTTGTTAGCCATCTGTATGCCTTCTTTGGAGAAATGTCTATTTAGTTATTTAGCCCATTTTTTGATTGGGTCATTTATTTTTCTGGAATTGAGCTGCAGGAGTTGCTTGCATATTTTTGAGATTAGTTGTTTATCAGTTGCTTCATTTGCTATTATTTTCTCCCATTCTGAAGGCTGTCTTTTTCACCTTGCTTATAGTTTCCTTTGTTATGCAGAAGCTTTTAATTTTAATTAGGTCCCATTTGTTTATTTTTGCTTTTATTTCTAGTATTCTTAGAGGTGGGTCATAGAGGATCCTGCTGTGATTTATGTTGGAGAGTGTTTTGCCTATGTTCTCCTCTAAGAGTTTTATAGTTTCTGGTCTTACATTTAGATCTTTAATCCATTCTGAGTTTATTTTTGTGTATGGTGTTAGAAAGGGAGAAGAAGAGGGTGGGACAATTTGGGAGAATGGCACTGAAACATGTATAATATCATATAAGAAACAAATCGCCAGTCCAGGTTCAATACAGGATGCCTGGGGCTGCTGCACTGGGATGACTCGGAGGGATGGTACAGGGAGAGAGGTGGGAGGGGGATTCAGGATAGGGAACACATATACGCCTATGGTGGATTCATGTTGATGTGTGGCAGAACCAATACAATATTGTAAAGTTAAAAAAAATTAAAAATTAAAAAAAAAACATGAAGGATACATTTGGCACTGAGTAAGCCAATATTTTATCAAATTCTACTGTTGTACCTATTTGTGCCATCACTGACCTTCAGGTAAGATAAAAAGGTCCTTTTTTATTAGGAGTATATTTATGTGGGATCATTGCTTTAATCACTTAACATGCATCATGTACCAACATCATATAAGACAGTGTTATTACACTGTTGTTGTTCAATCGCTAAGTCATGTCCAACTCTTTGTGACCCCATGAACTGCAGTATGCCAGTCTCCTCTACTTACTCTACTATCTCCCAGAGGTTGCTCAAAATCATTTCCATTCAGTTGGAAGCACTAGAAATATATAATATAAAAGGGTAAATGTGTTTTATTTTAAGGAGCTAATAATTGTATGCTAAATTTAACTCTAGTGTATGTTTCTCTCTTTTAGTCACCTTGAATTTCTATATTAATGTTGCCTAATGGCCATGTTTGGAGCCAACTTAAAAGAAACACAATTACAACTCTAATGAGTTACCCATAATTATAGACATAGTTGTTTGTTTGTTTTTATAATTAAGAAACAACTCCACCACTGTCTTCCATGTTCATGGAAACTGACTAACCACACAGTGGAGCCTTAGAGCTTTCTGAAAAGAACAACTTGCCAATCACTTTATGATCATTTAGGAAACTGTCATGGACAGAATTATTCATATTATTATATTTATATAATAGAATTATTATATAATTATTCATATGAATATAATTACTCATCTTATATTTATACAATTAATATCTTTACTGTATTTCTGCTTTTATCACCTGGTTCTTATATCATAATTAAATTATAATAAAACCCACGCCCTACATTTTGTGTTTCCTTAAGACAGAGAAAACATATTTGCACTCTTGTAAATACACATTTTAAAATGCAAGACCCCAAAAATAAGGGATCTGTTTTACAATCACTAATAATGCAAAGCAGATTAATTTGTGTCTGTCAACTATGCATCTGTTAAGATAAGGATTTATTCTTACTAACATGTTAATTGTTCAGCTGGGGTTCTACCTCAAAATGCTGCTTCATTCATCTGGTTCTTCTGACCTCCACTGGCCCCAGTTAGATTTAGTTCTTGGTCATGTATTTAGTTGAGTGGCACTAAGTGCCATTCACTGGCTTTTTGAGACCAGTCAGGTTGCTCAGCATGTCCTCATGGTGGAGGCAGAATGCAAGAGAGAAAGCTGAGTGCATACACACGTTTCAAGCCCAGGCTTGCATCGCGTCACATCTGTTGATAGTCAAAAATAAGGATCTGTTTTACAATCACTAATAATGCAAAGCAGATTAATTTGTGTCTGTCAACTATGCATCTGTTAAGATAAGGATTTATTCTTACTAACATGTTAATTGTTCAGCTGGGGTTCTACCTCAAAATGCTGCTTCATTCATCTGGTTCTTCTGACCTCCACTGGCCCCAGTTAGATTTAGTTCTTGGTCATGTATTTAGTTGAGTGGCACTAAGTGCCATTCACTGGCTTTTTGAGACCAGTCAGGTTGCTCAGCATGTCCTCATGGTGGAGGCAGAATGCAAGAGAGAAAGCTGAGTGCATACACACGTTTCAAGCCCAGGCTTGCATCGCGTCACATCTGTTGATAGACGATGGACCCACATCATATGATCAAGCCCAAAGATGAGGAGAAGGTAAATACACACCTTACATAGAAATATAATGCCAAAGAGTCTTCTAATATATACCATAAGACAAAGTTATCACCTTATCACCTTCCTGAATTCCACTCAAAACTTTCCACTAAAACTTAGAGGCTTAAATAAATTATAATGGTTAATAATTTTTTTTAAATGGCCTTTGGACCAAAAGGTCTGTGTATTAACACTCTCTATATTACTGACTTCAGCATAGTACCTGACACATTAAGCATTCTAAAAATTTTTACTGAGTTTGATAAAACTTCCTAAAAAGTTTTACCCAGTTTGGCTGGGTAACATAGTGCATGAGTCATAGTTGTCATTAATATAATAATGTACAGCTAAAAGAAAGTGACATTCTTGTACCAAGAAATGGGTTATTTTTTCCAAATTTAAAAATCAATAAATATATAGTTCAGTCTTATTGGAAAACAACAATGAAGATAATTCCCACTGAACAATCACATACAGACATCCTCCAATGTATTAACTTTCCTTGCAGGAGCTGCTTTAATTATTAGATATTTAATTAGATTTTCACTAATGGTATAAACATAATATGAAAATTCACTTTGATTTGAGTTGTCATTTTAGAATCACTAATCAAATGAGAGGTATGAATAATCATGTAGGAGACTGAGATTTGAGCAACTGAGGTCTTTTTATTTTTTTTAATAAATCTGGAATCATTAGATGACTATATAGTCTCAATTACAGAATGTGAAATCCTATTAAATTATCTCATATAAGTCAATGCCCAGAGGACCATTTTTGATCAGAGTAGAATAACTCATTTTTGAGGACCTTAAAGAAGGCAAATTTCATGTTTCAATGAGAGGTCACATCATGAATCCTCTTTATTCCCTCACTGTAAAAGATATGATTTGTTATTCCTCTTAATTGAGAGTAAAAATAACTTGAAAAAATGAAGAAGAATTTTGATTTAAAGATGTGAAAACTTTTGCAATTTGTAGTTATTTTGTCAGTGTTTTTACTCATAACTATTAGTAGTAAAAACTCTAGGTGACTTGGGATCTATGTTCCAATCTTTAGTATTAACTAAATGAACTCACTCTGTAAATAACACATCTAGTCTCACAATGTACATACATGTGTGTGAGTGTACACACACATACATAAAACACACTAAATCCACATATCCCTCTTTACTACTATTTGCTATAATATAAAATCTCCTAAGTTAAGACCAACATCATTGTTCTGACCTCCTTGTATCTGATAAAGCTACAGAAATAATGTCTTCACTGCCTTTCCTTTAAGACAATCATTATCAATACCTACCCTATTCTGTAATTACTAATTATGTGTATTTAACTATTAAGACCACATACTCCAAATTTTAGGCACTGTGGTTTAAATATACATCTGTGTGCCATGTCCATTCATCCCAAGGCCTCGCTCAGTTTTGTTTAAAACCTACTTTTTTCCTTTTTTTTTTTAATAGAGTCATAGATTTGATTGGAATTGTCTCTTTGATTTTTGTTGGAAATGAATTTCTAATTTTTTCAGTTGCTTTAGTTATGATCAGGTTTGCAAACATGCTTTTCCAAAAATGAATTTTAAACACACAATAATCAAATTTGTATAATTCTTAATCATAGAAATGTGTGCACAATTGGTAAAACATGTACTACAGTAGTTGGGGTAAGTAGCTGTGCTACAAATTGCCTTTCCTTTAAGACAATCATTATCAATACCTACCCTATTCTGTAATTACTAATTATGTGTATTTAACTATTAAGACCACATACTCCAAATTTTAGGCACTGTGGTTTAAATATACATCTGTGTGCCATGTCCATTCATCCCAAGGCCTCGCTCAGTTTTGTTTAAAACCTACTTTTTTCCTTTTTTTTTTTAATAGAGTCATAGATTTGATTGGAATTGTCTCTTTGATTTTTGTTGGAAATGAATTTCTAATTTTTTCAGTTGCTTTAGTTATGATCAGGTTTGCAAACATGCTTTTCCAAAAATGAATTTTAAACACACAATAATCAAATTTGTATAATTCTTAATCATAGAAATGTGTGCACAATTGGTAAAACATGTACTACAGTAGTTGGGGTAAGTAGCTGTGCTACAAAAAACAATAATAAAATAAGCATGCGAACAGCTTAGTAAATTATATAAATGCTTTGCTTATAATCTATATAATTTTCCTTATTTGAGTATTTTTCTTTTTTGAATCTATTGAATGATAAGATCAAGAGATATAATTTGGAAAGTTATTTCCAATATACTAGAACTTTATAAAGAATAACATTAGCATTCTTTAGAATTCAAGGTAACAGAATTTGTAAGCTATTTAGCTCTTTATGTGTAAATGTCACTGATATTAAATAATTAACATATCTTAGAAGTCACCAGTAAAGATTTAGTTAACAGATCATTATTAAACTTTTAACATGTCATATGTGTGTACTGTATAAATTTTAAATCTATAATCATAGACTATAGAACAAGCAGGTAGAGACATCACAAATTAAGCACACAGTAGAGTAAGAAGCCTCTACTTTTTAGCTTTCCTGGTGACTCAGACGGTAGAGAATTCTCCTGCAATTCAGGAGACTCGGGTTTGATCTCAAGTTGGAAAGATCCCCTGGAGAATGGAATGGCTATTCACTCCAGTGTTCTTACCTGGAGAATTCCATGGACAGAGTAGGCTGGTGGGCTACCACCCACGGAGTCTCAAAGAGTTGGACGCAACTGCTGCTGCTAAGTCACTTCATGTAACTAAGCACACACAAACATTTATTTTTACAGGTTGATTGTTTTAGGGGTACCATTTCAAAATATGCTGTCACAATAATTTTGGAAACAATGATAATTTTATTATTCTTATTTTCAGTATGTATTCACATATATCCCATTAAGTTACTGAAGCAAAATCAAACATTTGAAGATAAATAAAGTACAAGAAAATTGACTTGCACAACTTTTTGAAACTGTCATCTTTGCTAAGCCAAAATTGTTTACTGGAATCTCCTATACTATGTGATCTTTTGTTAATCGGTCCAAACAAGAAACTGTCTTTTATAAGTTCTGGTAGGTGAAAGTAAAGCAGTACTTCTGAAAGCTGTTATTTTATAGGCTGTCAGCAACAAATAAAGATATATTGGTGGATTCTAGCTAGTTCTTGCTCTTTTTGGTTCCAGACCCACCTCATCTTCCCAAATGAAAATCTTGCTGACGAAGAACTCAGGCCCATCAAACGTGTAGACAGTAGCCTTCCATAATCTTTTCACCAGATCTCCTTTACAGATCTACTTCAGCAGACAAAATTGCCTTTTTTCAAAGGGCTAGGTATGGACTGTTTTCTGATTCTCCAATTTCTCCTTTCAAAAATTTGTAACTCCAGCAGTATACATAATTTTGGGAAGTGTTATCATATATATAACTGCTTCTTATGTAATTCTTATACTTAGCTTTCAGATTGAATCTGACTGAGATATCACTTGATGAGATCACACTGCTATTAAATGTCAGTATTAAAAATCAAATATGCTTCTTAGTATTACTCAATCCTCAAAGAAAAATATTTTTAAGAACTGGGGTTGCTAAAATAGATGTTTAGTAAAAAGAAGTTGAAGGTAAGGAATAAGAAGTTTCAAGAGAGCTTGAAGAGAGGAAAAGGAAGATAATCTAGCAGGTGAAAATGATTCATGCTTAAAGAACTTTTCATGGTAGCCAATGCTATCTACCATGTGGTTGGTTACATCATAAAATACTGGTATAACTGCTAACTGTCAAAGCTTCACATCCCTAACATTCATTGAAGAGAAAAATGCACTCATTTTGTCTGGACAGGATGTGTTATATATCCTACTTTATATATAAAACATATATAAAACATACATTTTAGTGGATTAAATAACAAAGATTTACAATTTATCCAAGCAAAGTCTATATCAAATGAGGAGCAAGTAAACTGTTATAAAACCAGCAACTCAGTGATTTAGAAGGAGGAAAGTGTCACCATCTTGGAGCAACGTCACATGAACATATTGCCTCCTTTATCTTATGGGCAACTCAGATGAAGAGGCAACTGTCAGGCTACTGCTGATTTTTCCACACTTTATGCCAAAACTTATGTAAGCAAATTCTGCTCTAAGCCATTGGACAAAACTAACCACATGACATAAATTATCTTCAACTGAATAAAAAATGTAGTCTTATTTGTACACAAATATTTGATACTAGTGAACACTGGTAATGTTATTTCCATATAACATAGTATTTGAAATAACCGACTTTGGCATAGGATTTTATGGTAGGTATTGGGCACATTAGTAAAATAATATGTTCCTCAATTTTCTTATTAATAAAAAGGAAGGAAATAATATTCACCTAACAGAACAGTTAGGGAATCAAATGCAAGCATATAGCGCTCGATAATATTGGTCATTGTCATGGGCATCATCAACATCATCATTCTCTATATCTCTAGCCCTTGAAAAAGTGTGTCACCAAGGGTGATAGATATTGACAAAAACAGAATATTAGAGTTAGAAAGGATTTTAGAGATTACCTAATCTGGTTCATTCCTTTAATTTATGAGAAAACAGATGCCCATCAAATTAAGTGACCTCAGTTCAGTTCAGTTCAATCACTCAGTCGTGTCCGACTCTTTGCCACTCCATGAATTGCAGCACGCCAGGCTCCCCTGTCCATCACCAACTCCCGGAGTTCACTTAAACTCATGTCTATTGAGTCGGTCATATCATCCAGCCATCTCATCCTTTTCCCCTTCTCCACCTGCCCCCAATCCCTTCCAGCATCAGAGTCTTTTGCAATGAGTCAATTCTTCGCATTAGGTGGCCAAAGTACTGAAGTTTCAGCTTTAATATCATTCCTTTCAAAGAACACCCAGGGCTTTAGGTGGGTCCTTCTCCTTTAGGATGGACTGGTTGGATCTCCTTACAGTCCAAGGGACTCTCCAGAGTCTTCTCCAACACCACAGTTGAAAAGCATCAGGCCCAAATCCTAGCAAAATTGGCACCAGACATCCGTCTTTTGTTCTTTGTTCTCAAGCCTTGGAAATTACAACTTCTTATCAAGCATGGACTGAAGGTACTCAATTGTGTTTCCTCTATTGCTATGCCTTTTTTGTATTTACCTCTTCTTAATTTGCTAATTAATTTATGTTTTGTAATTAATAAAAATCTTCACGAAAGATGCCAGCTTAATGAGTGTAGGAGCATGGCAGAAATACATTGATAGGGTAAAGCTCTGGTTGCCCGAGTAAATGTATTTTCTGATTTCCATGAATTTTCTGATTTCCAGTTGCCTAAGGAAATTTTGTGTATTCTACTAAAATTTAGGGATTTTAATGGTAGAAAATGAATAAGAAAAAATTAAAAAGTGAAACTGTTAATAGGTTAGATCAGGCTAATGTTAAAATATTCAATATATCATTGAAATAAAGGTAGATCTGAATTATAATGATACAAATGAGTTTTTGATCTCCCATTTCCCCAGAAACAATAAAATAAAAGATGTTATTAGAATTATATGGGTAAAAGAATTTACAGAACTCAAAATCAAGAATGTAGCAACTGTCTGCCACTATGAACTTTCGTTATGGAAGAAATTTGTACCATCTGGATATACGTGAATAAGAGAGAAAAGTCCAAGCAACAAAAGCACATTAACTTGCTTAATAAGTGGGTAAAATGCAAAATGGTAAAAGCCAAAATGACAAAATTCCACTTAAGCATTACAAATGCTATTTTTAGACTTTCAAAAGCATTCAGCTTTTTGCTATAAAATTGAAAGTTTTCTTTTTAACTAATCACCTATAAATAAATAAGACTCTTTCCAGAATCACAAAGAGATAAATCAAAAAATACATTTGCTATATCTATGTCATGTTGGTGAAACAATTGAGAGAGGGGAAAAAAAACCAGGAAAAAAGAGAGATGACTCTGTGTGTGTATCTGTGTGTGTGTGTGTGTGTGAGTGTGTGTAATTGTGTGTTTTGAGAGGGGCAGGAGGTAAGAGGGTAAAGTAGAGAACAAAGATTCTTCATTTGGATTGACAGAAATTGAAATACATCACTTTTTAAGGTTAAAGAAACAAACACTAAAAGTATAAAGATGTGTTACATAAATGAACTGCTACTGAAAAGCCTTTATTCTTATTAATATGTATTAATAATCATAATTTCAGTTATATTTGTCAGTTTTTTCTCATTAAGCTTACAAATAAAACCAAAAGGTCATAACACACTGTGATATCTTACAGCAGAAGGGTCTTCAAGTAAAGAATATGAATTGGGGGAGTATACAAATCAGGAGGCAGAAAGACTAATCATGAAATTACTGTAGTTGACTTGAGAGAACATAAGAGTTTATAAAGATGGATTTATTTAAGAACTATTAAGAAAATAGAATTGAGTAAGCTTATTTACTATCTAAAAGTAGGGCATGAAGCTAAGTGAGAAATATAGACTGATCTTCATTCAGGCTTCTTTCTGGTAGAACTGAGTCAAAGGAATCAATTGCACTAAGAAAAGAGAGGAGATGAAAAGATAGGAAATGTATCTAGTGTAGTAAGTTCAGTTTTGAGTATGTTAAGTAATTTGTTCCTGATGTTAGAAGATATGTATGGTTTGGGTATATGAACAGGTACTAGATTTTAAAATAATTTATATTGGAGTACAGTTGATTTATAAGGGTTCCCTTGATGACTCAGTGATAAAAAACACCAGCAATGCAGGAGACACAGGTTCGATGCCTAGCTCAGAAAGATCTCCTGGAGAAGGAAACATCTACCCACTCCAATATTCTTGCCTGGGAATCATCATGGATAGAGGAGCTTGGCAGGCTACAGTCCATGAGGTTGTAAGAGTCAGAAACAACTTAGCAACCCAACAGGTTAATTTACAATGTTGTGCTAGTTTCAGGTGTACAGCAAAGTGAATTAGTTATACATATATCCACTTTTTGAAAGTCTTTTTTCATATAGGCCATTACAGAGTATTGAGTAGTGTTCTCTGTGCTCTACGGTAGGTTCTTGTTAGTTACTTGTTTTACATATAGCAGTGTGTATATGTCAATCCCAATTTCCCAATTTATCTTCCCCTTCTCTTTTTCCCCCTGGTAACCATAAGTTTGTTTTATACATCTGCAACTCTATTTCTATTTTTTAAGTTCCTTTGTAGCCATTTTTTTTTAGGTTCCATGATATCTTTCTTTCTCTGTCTGACTTCACTCAGTATGACAGTCTTTAGGTCCATCCATGTCACTGCAAATGGCATTATTTTTTTATGACTAATATTCCATTGTGTATATGTACCACTTCTTCTTTATTCATTCCACTGCTGATGGACATTTAGGTTGATTTCATGTCCTGGCTGTTGTAACTAGTGCTGCAATGAATGTTGGTGTACATCTTTCTGAATTATGGTTTTCTCTGACTATACATTGAGGAGTAGGATTGTATGGTAGTTTTATTTTCAATTTTTAAATGAACTTTCATATTGCTCTCCACAATGGCTGTACCAACTTACAGTCCCACCAACAGTGTAGGAGGGTAATAGTTGAAACCACAAGATTTTTATATTATTCCAGATGTGTAGGAAGAATGATACGTAAGAACAGACTATGGTGGAAGACCAACATTTTAGACATCCACGAGGGATGGCAAACCAAATTATTAAGGACTCCTAAAGAATCATAAAAAGGATGGAAGAGCCTGGAAAGAATAAACAGTTTGCTAGAGGAAAGAAAACAAAGTGTATTACTTGATAAAGGCTGCAAAAATACCATCAATTGAGTGACTTAAACAGCAGCAATTTATTGTCCAGGAGGTTAAAATTCTGATATCTAGGCCGTAGTAGGGCTGGTTCCTTCTGAGGTCATGAGGAAGAATTTGCTCCTTGTTTCTCCCTCAGTTTCTAGTGTTTTTGATAGTCTAGCACTCTTTGGTGTGAAGAAGTATCAACCCCATCTCTACCTTCATTTTCTCATGACATTCACCCTGTGTCCATGGGTGTCTGTGTTCAAATGTTCCCTTTATAGAAACACTCCAGTCATATTATATTAGGGGCTGCACTAGTCCAACATGACCTCATATTAACTAATCACATCTGCAACAACCCTATTCCATGTAAGGTCACATTCTGAGAGCTGAGTGTAAGACTTCAACGTACAGATTTTAGAGGGACACAGCTGATTCCATAACAGAATTTTTGAAAAGACAGCTTTCAATAAAAATATATATGTATATATAAATATATTTCATAGATCTGTCAGTTCAATTTAGTTGCTCAGTCGTGTCTGACTCTGCAACCCCATGAACTGCAGCACTCCAGGCCTCCTTGTCCCTCACCAACTCCTGGGGTTTACTCAAACTCATGTCCATTGATTGAGTCAGTGATGCCATTCAATCATCTCATCCTCTGTAATCCCCTTCTCCTCCTGCCCTCAATCTTTCCCAACATCAAGTCTTTTCAAATGAGTTAGCTCTTCATATCAGGTGGCCAAAGTACTGGAGTTTCAGCTTCAACATCAGTCCTTCCAATGAACACCCAGGACTGACCTCTTTTAGGATGGACTGGTTGGATCTCCTTGCAATCCAAGGGACTCTCAAGAGTCCACACTTCAAAAGCATCAATTCTTCAGCCCTCAGCTTTCTTTATAGTTCAACTTTCACATCCATACATAACTACTGAACAAACTATAGCCTTGACTAGATGGACCTTTGTCTATTCAATAAGATCATGAAGAAAGTCCTTTTTACTAACCCATTTCAGCTGGTGTTAGAGATGCCTAAAATCATTTATAGAGTTTAAATGATGAACTAGAAATGAATTTAAATTCTTATTTAAAAAGACATTTGGATTTGAAATAAAGATTAAATATAAAGCGGCAGTTAGAAGAGGGAGTTTGGTCTTAAAATAAAACATGGGGAAAAGAGATGTTTTGATTTTTTTGTTTAATTTGATCTACCATGAAGTTTCTTTTGAGAGAGTAT
>SJYC01073781.1:0-20547 GCA_006408675.1 Madoqua kirkii
TTAACTAATCACATCTGCAACAACCCTATTCCATGTAAGGTCACATTCTGAGAGCTGAGTGTAAGACTTCAACGTACAGATTTTAGAGGGACACAGCTGATTCCATAACAGAATTTTTGAAAAGACAGCTTTCAATAAAAATATATATGTATATATAAATATATTTCATAGATCTGTCAGTTCAATTTAGTTGCTCAGTCGTGTCTGACTCTGCAACCCCATGAACTGCAGCACTCCAGGCCTCCTTGTCCCTCACCAACTCCTGGGGTTTACTCAAACTCATGTCCATTGATTGAGTCAGTGATGCCATTCAATCATCTCATCCTCTGTAATCCCCTTCTCCTCCTGCCCTCAATCTTTCCCAACATCAAGTCTTTTCAAATGAGTTAGCTCTTCATATCAGGTGGCCAAAGTACTGGAGTTTCAGCTTCAACATCAGTCCTTCCAATGAACACCCAGGACTGACCTCTTTTAGGATGGACTGGTTGGATCTCCTTGCAATCCAAGGGACTCTCAAGAGTCCACACTTCAAAAGCATCAATTCTTCAGCCCTCAGCTTTCTTTATAGTTCAACTTTCACATCCATACATAACTACTGAACAAACTATAGCCTTGACTAGATGGACCTTTGTCTATTCAATAAGATCATGAAGAAAGTCCTTTTTACTAACCCATTTCAGCTGGTGTTAGAGATGCCTAAAATCATTTATAGAGTTTAAATGATGAACTAGAAATGAATTTAAATTCTTATTTAAAAAGACATTTGGATTTGAAATAAAGATTAAATATAAAGCGGCAGTTAGAAGAGAGAGTTTGGTCTTAAAATAAAACATGGGGAAAAGAGATGTTTTGATTTTTTTGTTTAATTTGATCTACCATGAAGTTTCTTTTGAGAGAGTATCTTGTGGAGATAGACCTGACCTGCCTGGATCTGTTTCTGGGTGTAACACAGTGCAGCAGATTGAACAAGAGATTTGCTATCATAAGTTCACTATGTGGTTCTGGATCTGACATCTTTAAATTGTGTAAGTTTGAACATGTTTATTGACCTCTCAGAGTTACATCTTTTACTTCTAAATCATAGATAATAGTATCCCTGCACCAGAATATTATAAACATATCTGTTTATGTTTGCTAAAAGTGCTATCAAAATACTATGTGGTATATATTTTTATATATGCCAGCTTCATTTTACACCAAGTCTTATGTTCCCTCTTATCAAAATTATTTGTGGTAGCAATAAAGCATTTATGAATGTTTAGAAAATGCAGAATTAGATTTTCTCTGATTGCTAGAGTATAGCTAGTATTGTTAGAAACACAATCATCTATCCAAAATACTACATCTTTTTATTTTAAAATACTAAAGGAATGTATTACTATAAAAATCTGTTGTATAATGGCAGTGGCAGAAACAAATCTTAAGAAATCTTTATGAACAACAGTGAAGACAGAATGTGCAAAATGAAGTGGGTGGTAAAAGCAAAAACATGTTTAAATTTAATAAAATAGTACTATCTCATTCTGGCACATGGACACCAGATCTCAGGAAATATTAATAGCTATTAATCTCACATTTGTAATTCAATAAAACATAATTTTATATCATCTTGAAAATAACAAAACTGTAATAAGAACAATTGATTAAATTAGATATGAGTGAGTAACATACAGTAAATGGGAAACCACAGTTGTGCTCAATCACATAAGCCCTAGGTATTTAGTTCCTCAATTTGAAAGCAGATATGCCATTTAAAGATTAATATTGAAATTATGCACTTTTTCATCTTAATATGCTCTATTTGTCTCAATACAGTGTACAGAGATGTGTCAATTTATACTGTTTACCTATAACACCAGGTTGTCTGACAGACTATAACACTCATAATTTACCTGAAGATTTTATTTCATTAAACTCAATATATAAGGATATATGTTATGTTATATAAAAAGTAGCTTATGTTTTCACTTTGAGGTACATATTTTAGCAAGAAGAGTAATAATCTATCATGTCATATTCCAGAGCATTCTGTGTCCAATATCTCCTTCAGCAATCCACAGGTATTGATTACCCTGACCACCTGATCTGATTAACCTGGCAAGCACGTTAAATGTAAAGAATATCACCTTAATATTTCACATACAAAAGCTAAAATTAAATCTTCCTAATCCTGTGGTTAAACATTGATCCTGTACTTGTCATTCTAGTCAGTGGCAGAGCTCTCCAACTGACTATGATGTAAAATTTCCAATGAAAACATACACCTTCATTCAGCATCTTCTTTATGTATATACGTTGTAATTATTTGCTTCAGTCATGTCTGACTCTTTATGACACTATGGGCTGCAGGCCACCAGGCTCCTCTGTCTGTGGGATTCTCCAGGCAAAATACTGGAGTGGTTTTACATACCATTCTCTAAGTGATCTTCCTGACCCAGGGATCGAATCTGTCTCTTACATCTCCTACATTGACAGGTGGGTTCTTTACCACTAGGTCCACCTTGGAAGTACACGTTAGTGACCAAAATATTCAGGTATACTGCTGCAAGTAAGTACACTTAGTGAGCAATATTTTAAAAAGAAAGTTATCTCAGCTAATTTATTTTATTGATTAACTATATTTATATCTATTCTCTTTGACAAAACAGGTAGAAGCTGTTCTTCCTCTATTTTACCTTCAAATGCAAGTTACTAAGAATTTATCTCCTGGAAAAGAGGAAGAATGTCTTATTTATTTCTAAAGTATGTAATATAATATATAATATATGTATTCATGTTCACTTGCTCAGCTATTTCTGACTCTTTGCAACTCCATGGACTGTAGCCCACCAGATTTCTCTGTCCATGGAATTTTCCAGGCAAGAATACTGGAATGGACTGCAGTTTCCTTCTCCAAGGGATATTTCTGACCCAAGGAACAAACGTTTCCTAACTCTCCTTCTTTGTCAGGAGGATTCTTTACCACCGACACAGGACAGCCCAATATATCATATAGCATATAAACATAACATACAACATAATATATTTGGTATGCATGTGTGTGTGCCAAAACTGTTCATACTGAAATGTTTGCTGATTTTTGAGAAAATTTGTCATCTGCTCATTGTACTACAGATATGCAGAGATTTGAAACATATCATAATTTTACTTATACTTTGTTCTCTCTTTGCACGCTCTCTCTCTCAAAACCCCTTTAGGATTATCAAGACTAACACAATTCTTGACATGCATTAAGATCAATAAATATATGGTAAACAGATACAAACATATTAAAAATATCCAAATATACTTAAAATTAAAAATAGTTACATGTTCCATGTCTAAGCACATAGGTGTGTGCTAAGTCACTTTAGTCATGTCAAAGTCTTTGCGACCCTATGGACTATATAGCCACTAGGCATCTGTGTTCATGGGATTCTCTAGGCAAGAATACTGCACTGGGTTGCTCTTCCTCCTCCAGGGTATTTTCCCAACCAAGGGATGGAACTTGTATCTCTTAAGTTACCTGCATTGACAGGAGGGTTCTTTATCACTAGTGCCACTTGGTGAAGCTCCTTGTCTAAGCATAGTGCCCCTAAAGGGACCAATATTAATTATGACAATCATAGAACATCCTGAGGACCTTTAGGGTCTAAAACTGAGTTGGAAGTTTCTTTAAAACATACTACAACTCTTTCACAATAGATTAACTTTGCTTTTGGCATCAGAGAAATATTTTCTCCCCTTCATGAGCATCTGACTTACTAAAAGCAATTGACATGAGGCACTGGAAGGCAGGACACAAATGCCTACTCCTGGTTCTGAGACTTATTTTTCTTTTCTATGAGACAATATAAAGAGTCATAAAACAGCAGATTTACAAGAGGATTTACACTGATTCTTGATCAAAGGATATGTTAAAGAATCTCTGGCAGTTATCTATCATTCTAGGTTCATAGTTCTTTTTCTGGGTAGGAAAAATGCTTGTATTTACTTAAACCATTTCCCAGTATGCTTTTCGGCATAGTTTGGTGACTAAATTGTAGACAGTAAAATATAAAATAGCGTTTTCTTTTGTTCTTTGACAACAGTTGTAAAGGGGTTCAGTCCTCTTCTCTCTTCTTCTTTTCAGTTGCCCAAGATACATTCACATTGCCTTGAGAAAGGAGCGTGTTGTTAGAATGTGAAAACGGAAGCCCACCCTTACTTTCTGTCCCTCTCAAAAGCAAAGCAACAGGATATAAATTCTTGGTTCCTGATACTGTGATGTGGGGAGCAGTCGTTATAATTTAATCACCTTCACTCTACAGAGAACTTGACAAGCCTCATGACATCAGGTAAGACTTCTTAGCATGATGACACACACATTCCAAGCAAGCTTTGTGAGCTCCTTTTTAGTGATTTACTTTTGGAAAGTGAAACATTCACCTCCCAACTTGTGTTTTCTGACATGGGCTGTTTGAAGTGTCCACTCTTTCGTGGGCCTCAGGTGTCACTTTAAGATACACTAGTGGTAAAGAATCTGACCAATGCAGGAAACTGAAGAGATGTCAGTCCCTGGGTTGGAAAGAACCCCTGGAGGAGGGCACAGCAACCCACTCCAGTATTCTTGCCTGGAGAATCCTATGGACAGAGGAAGCTGGTTGGCTACTGTCCATAAGGTCACAAAGAGTCGGACATGACTGAAGTGATTTAACACACACACTATCTTTCATGTGAAATATTCTGCTCTGAATGCATCTCTACCCATTTGTCATCATTTTATCTAGTCTTGCAATATCCTAACTCTTCTCTTACTTTCTAGTCCCATCTGTTGTATGCAAGGAACATGATCCTGGGAAATACTTCCCTGAAATTGAGTGTCGACAGTTATTTGGGTGTGAGGGCTCTGCTCTCACAGTGAGTAGCGGTGATTGTTACCATAAGGAGCATGGGAATTGCAGTGTCACAACTCCTGAATCCTTCTGTTTCAGTCAATAAAATAATTTTTACTTCTGATAATGACAGCCTCGCTGGGTTCAAAAGAATAGAAAAACAGGGAGACAAGAAACCATCTGAGCTCTAGGGTCCCAGGAAGCCTGGATCCAGTGGGATACCACAGTATAGCATGTGGTGAGAGTCAAATAGGATTTAGAATTTTGCCTATTCTTGTCTAATTCCAGATAATTTCCCCTGATGTTATGTCAACATGTCATGTTTCCTTGTCCACTCAAACCTCATTTTTTTCTGAAAATTTTATGAATGTCCAGTGCACTGTCATATTAATTATTATGTTCCACTCATTATGACACTTAAACCAATTATCGCCTTGCATTGTTTCAAAATGTTGAATATGTGTAATCACTCTATTTCTGTTTCTCTATTTCAGTTGTGATGATTGTATGTTTTCTCAATCTTATCTTCTCTTTTTAAGCTGTCTGCTCAAGCAAAATTGATCTACTCAATGCTTCACAAAAACTTGTACAATTTTACTTCCAGAAATATTACTTTAAATATTCTATTTGAAGTGTTTTCTCTCTTCTCACTCTGTGTGAATAATGTTCATCCTTAGAAAGCTAGTTAATGCAAGTGACTCCAAAAGAATCACCTCTCCTGTAAAATACTGCTTGATCCTGTGTGTATGCTATTTCTTAGGGGGAAAAAAATACCTTAACTTATTTTGAAGATTTTTATATACTGTCATACCTTGTTTTATTATGCTTCACTTTATTGCACTTTTCAGGTACTCTTTCCTTTTTTTTTTTTTTTTAAGAAATTGAGGGTTTATGGCCAACCATGAATGAAGCAAGCCTGTCAGCACCAGTTTTTTCAATAGAATTTGCTCACTTTGTGTCTCTCTGTCACACTATGGTAATTTCCACGATACTTCAAACTGTTTCCTTATTATTGCTTTTGTTATGGTGATCAGGGATCTCTGATGCTACTGTCTTGATTGTTTTGGGATGCCATAAACCCTGCTAGACAAAATGGAAACTTTATTGACAAATGCTCTCTGTGTTCTGACTACTCCATTGACTAGCTGTTCCTTCATCCCTTCTCCCTTCCTTAAACTTCCCTATGCCTTGAGAAACAACTATCTCAAAATTCAACCACTTGATAACCTTACAATGGGCTTTACATGTTAAAGTGAAAGGAAGAGCAAATTAAGGTAGTTTACTTCATTGTTGCCATCTTTTACAAAATTACCAGGACTTCCCTGGTGGTCCAGTGTTTGGGAATCCCCCTGCCAATGCAGGGGACACAGGTTTGATAACTTGTCCAAGAACTGAAAACCCACATGCCATGGGGCAACTAAGCCCATGGAACATGACTACTGAGCCCATGAATCACAACTACCACAGCTTGTGCACTGTAGAGCCCATGTTCCACAAGAGAATCCCCCTTAATGAGATGTCCATGTATTTCAACTAGAGAGTGGCCCCCACTCACCACAAATAGAGAATGCCTATGTGCAGTAATGATAAGTCCATGCATTGCAGTTAAGACCCAGTACAGTCAAAAATAATACATAAATGAAGATTATTTTTTTAAAAATTGCCACAGACATGAACTGTAGTGTTGGAGAAGACTCTTGAGAGTCCCTTGGACTGCAAGGAGATCCAACCAGTCCATTCTGAAGGAGATCAGCCCTGAGATTTCTTCGGAAGGAATGATGCTGAAGCCGAAACTCCAGTACTTTGGCCACCTCATGCGAAGAGTTGACTCATTGGAAAAGACTGATGCTGGGAGGGACTGGGGGCAGGAGGAGAAGGGGACGACCGAGGATGGGATGGCTGGATGGCATCACTGACTCAATGGATGCAAGTCTGAGTGAACAACAGGAGTTGGTGATGAACAGGGAGGTCTGGCGTGCTGTGATTCATGGGGTCGCAAAGAGTCAGAAACGACTGAGTGACTGAACTGAACTGAACCGCAACCTTTAGCAACCACCAACAAGGCAAGATCCTCCATTGGCAGAAACTATGACTTGCTGAAGGCTCAGAATATAGTTAGCATTTTTTTTAATTAAAATAATTTTTAAATTAGGCTATGTGTGCTGTTTTATAGATATGATGCTACTGAAAGCTTGACACACTACAGTGTAAAGTAAACATAACTTTTATAAACACTTGGACACCAAAATATATCATGTAACTCAGTTTATTGTGATATTTTATTGTGGTGATCTGGAATTCAACCTGCAATATCTCTGAGGTATACTATGCACCTTCTTCTTTCATCCATCTAATTATTGCTCCATGAATCTATTTTCATACCTACCCATTTATCACTTAGTTTGTAAATGCTAAGAAGATTAATTCATGTTGAGGTACCACTTCGTACTTACTAGGACAACTGTCATTAAGAAGATGGGCAATAACAAGTACTGGAAAGTTTGTGGAGAAATTAGAATCCTCATACTTAGCCTTGAGGTGGGGGGCAGCACTGTGTAAAATGATGAAGCCATTTTGTAAGTCAGTTCCACAAAAAGTTGAGTGCTACCATATGATCCAGCAACTCCACTCTTAGGAATATAGTGAAGAAAAATTTTAAAATATGTCCCAAAATTTGTGTACAAATAGAAACATTATTCATAATAGATCCCAGATGGAAACAAGCCAAAGTTCATCGACTAATTAATGGATAAACAAATTATGTCATATCCATGTTTGTGTGTCACTTGCTCAGTCATATCCGACTCCTTGCAACTCCATGGACTGTAGCCTGCTAGCTCCTCTGTCGATAGAATTTTCCAGGCAAGAATACTGGAGTGGATAGCCATTGCCTTCTCCAGGAGATCTTCCTGTCAGGCGAGTGTACACTCCTCAGTTCTGTCCCATCACAACAAAGATTTAGAATGACAAACATTAAAGCCCTAGGTGCGTCACAGCTCTCGGGTCTTGGACAGACCGTGTTATAGCTCTTAGACAAATCAGTGTTACAGCTCCGTGTTATAGCTTTATTTATTTTATTTAGAAAATAGCAGGAAAATCCATCCTTGAGGCGTGAGGCCATGTCAACCCAAAGACCAGAAGAGAAGAGCACTCCAGTTTGCGGGAGAGAAAAAAGACCCCTGGCCCTTTGCTCCTCTTTGTATGTGTTTTTTTTTTTTTCTCCCCCTGGGCCTTCCCTATGTAAATTGGGCTAGCCAGGAGTGTTGTTTGTTCTACCTGAGGTCCTCACTCAGGTCCTCAGACCTTCCTTTGTTCTATTTTTGCGTGCTTTTCTCTTTTTTGTCTTTGAGCCACCACTATTCTGGACTCCTGTTTCCTATTCTAACTACCTAACTTTCCCAACCCAGGGTCTCCTGCCTTGCAAGCAGATTCTTTACCATCTGAGTCACTAGGGAAGCCTATGGCATATCCACAGACTAAACTATTATTTGAAATGAAGTACTGATTCACGCTGCAATGTGGTTAAATCTTAAAAAGCATCATTCTAAGTATTATTCCTTTTATATGAAATGTCCAGAATAGCTAAATCAATCAAGACAGAAAGTAGATTAGAGATCACCAGGAGCAATAATCAACTGCTATAAGGTTGAATAGAGGATTGGCTGAATTACAAATGATGAGATAAATGGGTACTTCAAAATGATCCAAAGCAATTTTTCTCTTTGTTTATTATTTTTGTTGGACTCCTAATCGGTAAATACTTCTTAACAAATAACACCAGTTGTAAGAGCATTGCAGTTGTGTGACCACAGACTGCTGTGCTTGCCTGAAGAGACACAAAAAAAGCAAATGAATCTACACTTAAAAGTGCAAGTTTTCAATCTTTGATCTCAGTTTCTCAAAGACATTTCCTGCAGTTGTAGCCATGGCCTTGGCTGTGTGTCAGTCTTTAAAATTGCATGGATTCAATCAATGAGTTTATTGATGTTGAACAACAGGAACCTGTAAATAGAGGGGTTGGAGTTGTCAGTTTACTGATAAAATCTTGCATGGGTAAGCAATTGAAAGTCTCCTGCAGTCAGCGTTGCAGAGCGAACCCTGGTAAAATGGTAGAATTTTTTCTTTTTCTCAGTTTTCAGCCCCAAGTAAGTCAAATGGAATCAAGCCTGTGCTTGATTCTTTCAGTTATTCACAAGAAAGCCACACACAAAAATCTGCAAATGACGATCAAAGTTAAAACAAAATAAACAGGAAAAAAAAAAAAACCCTGAGGTCAGAATATGGCAAATTTTCCATTCTAGATATAAAAAATTACAATTTAATATAGGAATACCCTATCCTTTGCTTCTAAAATTACTAAACTGAAACAATTCAGTTTATCACATAGTGTTGCAGGAAGGCAGACCCCTTCCAGCGCCCAAAACTGGGCTCTTGTCTAACACTCAGAAAAGAATTGTCTGAGGAGACACATGTGCTGACAAAGCAAGAAATTTTATTGGGAAAGGGCGCCCGAATGGAGAGCAGTAGGGTAAGGGAACCCAGGAGAACTGCTCTGCCTCGTGGCTAGCACTCTCGGGTTTTATGGTGATGGGGTTAGTTTCTGGATGGTCTTTGGCCAATCATTCCAATTCAGAGTCTTTCCTGGTGGTGCACGCATCACTCAGCCAAGATGGATGTTAGTGAGAGGGATTCTGGGAAGTGGACAGACATGCAGTGTCTCCTTTAGACCTTTCCCGAACTCTTCCAGTTGGTGGTGGCTTATTAGTTCCGTATTCCTTATCAGGATCTCCTGTCATAAAACAACTCATGCAAATGGTTACTATGGTGCCTGGCCAGGGTGGGCGGTTTCAATCAGTGTGCTTCCTCTAACAATAGCATTCAGATATGGAGATACACAAATGTCTGAACCCTTTTTAAGGCTTGAATAATGCTTGAATAAGCTGAATCATCTATAGAAGTTAGTAATGTTGCCAGTGCTGCACTTCTTTCCATTAAAGGCTTTCTTAATTTTCTCATGACAGGTAGCTGAAGTATATTTTAAATTAGTGTGTTATTTTTTCTTTCTACTCTGTTGGTAGAAATTTCATAGCATTCAGAATGGAGATACACAAATGTCTGAACCCTTTTTAAGGCTTGAATAATGCTTGAATAAGCTGAATCATCTATAGAAGTTAGTAATGTTGCCAGTGCTGCACTTCTTTCCATTAAAGGCTTTCTTAATTTTCTCATGACAGGTAGCTGAAGTATATTTTAAATTAGTGTGTTATTTTTTCTTTCTACTCTGTTGGTAGAAATTTCATAGCCTTTCACTCATATCAGTTTTTATTGAACATGCAAAAGCATTGCAGGGAAATGAGCAAACTGTATAAATCATAGTCATTTACTGAGATGGTCAAACTCCCTTAGCCAAGCACTTCCCTTTAGTATAGTCTACTTTAGCATAGTTTAATTTTGTACTGAGAAACAAAGCTGATCTCATGCTTATGTTTTAGCATTTGCATGTATACAAGCTAGTAAAACAGCATAATTCCATTTGTATTCTATTATCACAGCCTTTCAAAAATATATCTAAAAATGCAACTATTTTCATTATTAAGAAATGTTCCAAAAGACGTGATGTTAAAAAAAAAAATAACGTCTAGAACAGACTAAAATAAACATTTTAAGGAACAATTAGGTCCTTTGTCCCATTCAATTTATTGCTTATTTTTAACTACCATTAATTGAATTTCTATTCAGCATTCTGGATAGAAAATATCCTAAAATAAATGTTTTGAATAGACTTTTTTTCTCCTTTGCAAAAGAAGAGTAAAGGAGACAATACATTCTGAATTTTTGCTTATAATTATAATATTTATTAGGAAAAGAGGTAAATGATAAAAATAAATAGCAGTAAATATTTGTTGACTAAAAAAAAATGCACAATGTGAGAGTTACAAGTTAAGTTTCATTTGGGGCAAAATAAGGACTGCAGCCCAAAAAACAACACCTCAGTAAACTCTGAGAGACTGTTCCAAAGAGGTAGTGGGAAAAACAGTACATATGTGATTTTGGAGAAGGGGAAATACATGCAATTAAATACACACACACACACACACACACACACACACACACACACACACACATATATATATATATATATTTTTTTTTTGGTAGAAAATTTCTGCTGGTCTCATGAGCTTCAGCTAGTCACCAGAAACAATTGTCACCGTGAAGGATTTTAGTGCTTTTCTAGATATGAGGAGA
Organism: Madoqua kirkii; assembly: GCA_006408675.1. Lineage (NCBI taxonomy): Eukaryota > Metazoa > Chordata > Mammalia > Artiodactyla > Bovidae > Madoqua > Madoqua kirkii. The sequence goes on from SJYC01073781.1 coordinate 11,100, forward strand.
TATAAGAACTGGGCTCATAAAATCAGCTCCTGAGAGTATTGACCACCTAAAGACCTGTCTCGCCAGGTTCCCAGAGTACAGAGTGCCTCATTTCTGCTCTCCACCTTGAACTCCTTCAAGAGGCATTGGATGTCAGTGTTTGCAGTGGCACATAATTCAATCCTTGTAGAGACAGATGACAAGCAACAACAACAAGTGCCAGTTTGTAGCTGACATATTTGTTATAGTCAGTATGTTTAAGTAAAGCGTATTGTCCATAGTTAGTCAAAAGTCAGTGGCTTAAAGTTCTGGTTCTTCCTTTATTATTTATGCATTCATGGACAATTTATTTAATCTTTCTAAATTGTGGTATCTTGACCGTGAAATTAAAAAAAAAAAACTAACCTAGATTCTAGGTGTGACCTACAAGTTGTTGCCATGGGCACTTGCCATCTACCTCTTTAAGGGTTAAATCACATGCTGCTGCAGCGGCTGACCTCCAACAAGCCCAGAGGAGTTCAGGGTGGAGAGCGAAAATGTCATACTCTGTGCTCTGGAAAAACTGGTAGGACAGGTCTTTAGACAGATATTCTCTGGAGCTGATTTTATGAGCCCAGTTCTTATATCTCCTCATACCTAGAGAAACACTGAAATCCTGCATGGTGACAATTGTTTCTGGTGACTAGCAAAAGTGTCACAAGACCAGCAGAAACTTTCTACAAAAGATATGTGTTCGATTACACGTACTCCGTCTTTACCAAAATTACATATATATTACTCTTTCGCCACTACCACTTTGGAATAGTTTCTCAGAACTACTTGAGGTGCTGCCTCCTGGGCTGCAGTCCTCATATTGCCTCAAACTACTCTCATACTGTGCGTTTTTTAAATCAACATGGGGACATTAGTGATGAAGAATTAAAGAAAGAAAAAGAAAGAATTACTCTAAACTCATAACAATTTGTCTGCAAATCCTTCTTCCTCCATTCTTTATCCTTTCTCCCTTCCCTTTTTCCTTCCTTCCCATCCTTGCCCCTTCTTAGTCCTCCTGATGTTGATTATTTAATTTACTAGCTAGCAGAACCATTATGGCCATCTACTTCTACATTATATTAATGTGATGGGCACATAAGTAGAGGATCACTTTATATAAAATATGCAATTTATTTTAATTTGGACTTTAAGTTAACTAGTTATTTAATTCAGATTGTTCATCATTTCTTAAGTGTCACTGTGAATTCTTTCCAACACTTAAATAAGATATGCAACAATGATCTTCAATTGAATATTGATAGTAATATTTAGCAATGAAATGCAATAGTTTTGTGGACATTTATTAAAACAAACCTTGTAAGATCCCCAGTATATAATGTACACAATATACATTTTTTCCTCATGTCAAAGAACTCTGCAGGCTTTTGAAGAGAGCCTCTAATGCATCATGGTAGGCTGCAGTCCATGAGGTCTCTAAGACTCAGACACGACTGGGGGACTTCACTTTGACTTTTCACTTTCATGCATTGGAGAAGGAAATTGCAACCCATTCCAGTATTCTTGCCTAGACAATCCCAGGGATGGGGGAGCCTGGTGGGCTGCCATCTATGGGGTCTCACAGAGTTGGACACGACTGAAGCAACTTAGCAGCAGCAGCAATGCATCATGGATTAGATTGCACTGGCTGTTTGATCCCTTTAAGAGCACATTAAGTCACTACTGTTTGTGGCAGTGGAGTTACCAGAAAATCTAACAAACTTTAATTGTTGTAGTTAACAAATAATTGATAGATTATGTGTTAAATTTAACATAGACTAAATGATGGAATGCAAATAATCCTATATGGCTGCTTCTGCTCTATTGAAATGTCCACATCAACAACTATCTTCAGCTTATACAGTGGTTGTATTTAGTTAAATGTTGTCTTATAGAGTATCAATTGGAAACTTAAGGTCTTTGAATGCTAGCACCTTTATGCTCAATTTATTCTCACAATCTGTGATTCTAGGAGAGTTGCTCCAAATCAGGTCAGAGAATCTGTTACCAAAATTTGGGGGTGGGTGTCTGGGGAGGCATCACTTTCAGGTGGTTTTCTTTTTGTTTGTGAGATAAGATTTTATTGCTGAATTCCTGGTCAAAATGCTTTATTCATTTTAAATTTATACTTTATTCATTTTAAATTTATATTGAATGAAGATGTGATCTATCTTGTATAATCAGTCTATACAAAATACATTGGTTAGACTGAGCTCTCTATTCCTTTTTAACAAGGGTCCATCCCTCTTCTTTTGCATAGAGATCAAGAACAATACTTCAAGACACTAACCAACAGCAAGCAGTTCGCTGATCTGGAATGCCTTGATTTGCTTTTAATTTGCATTTAGAGTGTATCTTATTCTAGCTAGGAAGTAGTGTTCTCACTTCAGTAAGTAGAGTAGTGAAACTATTTATATGTCTGAAATTGTTATATGTTGGTATTATTGGGTCTATTGGATATCTGGAAATAAGTAACTTTAATAAATTGATTCAATTTTGTGTGTGTTAGAATTTAATGAAACTTAAATTGTTTGGAATGATTCTTGACACTTTAATAAAGGCTAAGTTCAGGTCACTGAATTGTTTTACTTATTCAGGGTATTACAACCAGGATGGAATGATACCTTATAATGTTTGGATACATTTTTCACACTAGATAAAACATATTTATCCATCTTCACCAAGAACAGAGGAACAAGAATCCAGTTGTTTAGGAAATAGTAAATTCATTGACTGTCTGCTCTGTGCATAGAACTGTGTGATCTTTGGTTTGTATTTGACAAAAGAATTAAAGCTCCTTTTTTTTTTTCTCTCATTTAGATTAAGGGCAAGTCAGGAGAGAAAATAGTAATGCAGGCAATTAGAGGGCAAAGGCAGTCTTATTTGTTAATTAGTACAAATAAATTTGAAAAAGTGCATCAGTGAAAGTTAACCTAAATCTTGAATTGTGAAATAAGCTGCTGCTGCTGCTAAGTCACTTCAGTCGTGTCCGACTCTGCGACCCCAGAGACCGCAGCCCACCAGGCTCCTCCGTTCATGAGATTTTCCAGGCAAGAGCACTGGAGTGGGGTGCCATTGCCTTCTCCGGTGAAACAAGCTATAAGCATGTAATTAAGCTGAACTACTTAAAACTGTTCAAATGCTTTGAATTTTTTCTTATCTCAGCTCCTTTGCCTAGAATGTTCTTCCCTATGCCCTATTAAACTGTCTCTTATTTTGAAGATTTTTCAGAATAGTTCCATGTCATCCTTCTGGAAATTTCCTCTGAACTACCCAGAAGTGAAGTTAAATGTTTCCTTCACTGTGCTCAGTTAGCACCTAGTACGTTCCTTTATTATGTAACTATTCAGATAAACTATATCCCTCCCACTTGGCCTTAATTCCCTAAAAGGTGAGCTATGTCCTATTTATTCTGGATCCTTACTACATTGGGCATGCTCTCAGATTTTACTCCCTTATCCAAACCCTACTGTTGTATCCACACAGGAATTATCTTCTCTACATTCTTTCTCTAGGGGAGTCTGGCTTTATGACTTGCAATTGCAGTCTAAGACATCTCTCTTTATCCCACAGACTCCAATTTGACCACCTTCTCTGAGGCAGACCTACACTCAACTATCTAACTGACATCTCTGCTTAAGTACCATACAGAGGTCTCTAAGGCCACATTTTATAAACTCATCTCAATTTTCCCATAAGCTATATCCCTTATTTCTCTTGCTGCTTAAGCTTGGATACTAGGAGTCATCCTTGGTTGTTCTCTATTCCTTATTTCTCACATAAAATATATCACCAATTCCTGACAATGATACTTTCAAAATTCATCTCCTTGATCTTTATCATCATGGCCACCACCCAGCATTTTCTTTGTCTCTTTTATTCACTGACTTTCAATCATACTGGACTCTTGTGTGTTCATGACTGTGATTATTAGCCATCTTGTTATTTATGCCTGATGCTGTTCTGTCAAAAAATGTACAAATTTAAAATTTTGGACAAGGCTAATTCCTTCTCTTCATTCAGCTCTCAGGTTATTTTGATTCTCTAAGGACAGTACTAAGCTATCTATTTTGTATTGGAATCTACTTTCTCCCAGAATTTGTTTCCTTACAGAGCATTTTTCTCCTTCTTAGCACTTAAAACCTCATTAGTTTTTATTCATGTCTGCTTTTATTGTATAATATTTATTTCCCCATTATAATTTAAGAACCATGCAGATAGTAATCATCTCACCATTATGTACCAAACACCCAACACAAAGCCAAACACATAAGTGCACCATAAATATTTGTTAAAAAGATGAATACATTGACTGAAAAATCATCAAAAGAAGCTCCATAAGCAGAACTATAGAGGATGCTATAATGCCAGCTCAATGGAGGCAAGCACATTTTGTTTTTTAATATAATATTCATTTGTCTAAGGGCATTTTGACATTTTATATGTGTTTAATATTTGTTGAAAAATACAGAAGAATTTAGAAGGCAACACTTTAATTTTGAATGGCAGCATCAATGTTGGGGTCTACTTTCAAGATAAATAAAATTGAACTATTTTTTCTTCCATATACATGAGTAGAGACACTTCATTTTTTTTTAATGAAATTCCTGCTCAGTATATTCACTGTCTTATCAGCCAGTAAATAAAAGGGGTAACAAGAGGGGGGGTCACTGTATAAGATAATGTAATCAAGATAATGAAGAGGCCTGAAATAAATGAAAAATCAAGGATCACAGTAATAAATGGACTAACCATTATAATGACTTTCATAGAGAAGAAAATAATGAAAAGCACTCATATTTAAAACTTTGATTGTAAGTAACAAGAGGAAAAATAAGAATTTTTTTAAAAGTATACACTTGATGGTGTAAAGCTTTTTTACAAATTGGTTTTCTGTCATTTGATACAATAGTTATCCAACCATAAAACTTTACTACAATAGTTCTGGCATTTATTTTTTCTCAAAGTCTACACTTCAGCCTAACTTCTCCTAGCCCATGTGTTTCTTTCTACTCTCTCCATGAGATGATAGAAAAGACTTCTAAAATAACTACTGCATTTTGGACAATTTACAACAGAGGGAGATAAAAAGTGAACATCATGAGAAGCAAAATAATCATCTATAGACTAGGTTTTAGCTTTCAAATAGTAAAAACTCTCAATATGATCATATTTTAGAAAGAACTAAAGGAATACATTTTATATAATTATGTGACCCTCCAATTCTTTATATTTCATAAATAAATATAAATAAGTTTGGAAACAATTCACATAAAAACATGAGCTAAGTAATCTTTTAAAAAGGTAAATTTAATCCTAATTAAGCTACATATATCTTAGTGTAATGTTCAGTGCACTGCTGCACTCAGTTGTGTCCGCCTCTGCAGCCCCACAGACTGTAACCCAGCAGGCTTCCCTGGTGGCTCAGACGATGAAAAGCATCCACTCACAGTGCGGGAGACCCGGGTTTGAACCCTGGGTCAGGAACATTCCCTGGCAAAGGAAATGGAAACCCACTGCAGTACTCTTGCCTGGAAAATTCCATGGATGGAGGAGCCTTGTAGCTACAGCCCATTGGGTCGCAAAGAGTTGGGCACGACTGAGGGACTTCACTTTCATTTTTCACTTTTCACTTTCAGGCTTCTCTGTCCCTGGGCTTTTCCTGGCAAGAATGCTGAAGTGAATTGCCATTTCCTTCTCCAGTGCTCAATGAGGATTTCATAAAATATGTAATTTCTTCTAATTCCTCTCAAAAGCAAAGGCAGTACATAGCTTTTCATACCCTTAATAATATATGTTTTATGGTGTGCTATGATCGAAAATTAGGAAAATTCCCTTTTAGGTCCCAAGATCCCTGATATCACCATGAAATGATTCATTTTTGACTTGAGTAACAGATAAGATTTGTAAGCAACGATTTGGGGCTATAACAAGGTTCATTAGCATCTCTTCATAAAACTGAAACTGTTAAATAAGAGAAGGTTTACTGAATTAAAAGGTAAATTTAATATGCAATCTTTTCATGGAATTCCACATTGGAGGCCTGCGCCTATTGTTTCCCTTTGAATAACAGTTTCTTCCCTAAATCACTTGAAGCTTGTAGTCTGTAAATTTTAAATAGGATAACATAATTTTGTTATAGCATAGTAGTTTAAATTTAAGCACAACCATTCTGTTTCAATTATAAAAGTGTAATTGAGCTTTAGTGATACAATTTAAAAGACTGAGAGTAAAAACTATGTGCATGTTCCTGATCTGTGAGGGCATGGCTCACCTAGAGTATGGCTTCTAAACCTTGGCATTATTGCCATTTTTTACTGGATTGTGTGTGTGTCTGAAGTGGGGTTGGAGAAGGAGCCATGGAATACTGACTTGTACATTTTAGGATACTTAGCATATCTTTCAGGCATCCTGGGTGGCTCAGTAATAAAGAATATGCCTGCCAATGCAGGAGACACAAAAGACACAGGTTTGAGCCCTGGGTCAGGAAGATCTCCTGTAGGATAAAATGGCAACCCACTCCGGTACTCTTGCTTGAGCAATCCCATGGACAGAGGAGCCTAGTGGGCTACAATCCATGGGGTTGCAAAGAGTCAGACACTTCGGTTGCAAGAGTTGAACTTAGCAACTAAACCACTACCAGCAGCAGCATCTGAAACTAGGCACCAATAGCACTGCAATCCTAGTATGACAAAAATCTTTCCAGATCCTAGCAAATGTCCCAGGGTAGAAATAGCCCATTTTGAGATCCACTGCCTTGAAAATATTAAAAAAAAAATGTTCATCAACCCACTTTGCCACTGAAAAATATAAGCCTTCAGGCCACATCTCTTGAAACTTTATGGAAATGGATTCACAGCAGTCACCCATCCTGAAAACCCCTAATGAAACTGCTGGCTCTGTCTAAAGTAGCAAAGCTGAATTTCTGCACTCATGAACATACTACCAAGCAGTGACCAATCTCTCCTCTACAAGTATCACAGATTCAAGTCAGGAGAACTTTATCCTTACTTTCTTTCCTCATCTTCTAAGATACATGGAAGTAGCAATCTATGTGTTCTGTCAATAAGACACATTAGAGAAATGAACTTGTTTGTCAGTTCACAAACTGGCCACCACACATGAAGGTAACTCACATCTGAGGCATGTTTTGGGTGGTTGCAAGATGAACAGATCTTTACACCTGCCCACCAGAACCTTAAAAGTTTATATTTAGGTCTTAACAGAATTCAGTCACTCGTACTGACCAGACGTCTCAGCAACACATTGCTCTCTCAAGGCTGTGTCCTTGAAAATGGCTCCAGCTGTGGAAAGATGATCAAATCTCCCATTCAAAAGGGCAGGGGAGGAGGTGGTCTCTGACTGGTGGGCCCAACTCATGAAGTCATATCCTCTCCATGACTTCCAACAGTTCCTTGTTTCCTTTTAGAAGTTAAAAGATCAATCTTTACCTAATTGTCTATATAAAATCCTTGTGTGTTAATGGGCCTTCCCAGGTGGCACTAGTAGTAAAGAGATCTGACAATGTAGGAGACTTGAGAGACGTGAGTTTGATCCCTGGGTTGGGAAGATCCCTCGGAGAAGAGAATGGCGACCCACTCCAGTATTCTTGTTTGGAGAAGCCCATGGACAAAGGAACCTGGTGAGTTACCGTCCTTGGGATTGAAGAGTCAGACATGACTGAAGCAACTTAGTATAGCACAGCATGCTGTGCTAATAAGCTGGGCTTGTTTACTTTGTATCTATTTAACAGACCATGGTAACATGTCCTTCACTGGGCCAAATTATGTCCAAAATGTCTGATCACATATCACCGTAGGTTCAAAGCTTCTACCCTGGAGGAAATAATCAATAGGAAAAGAACAGAATCCCACCTTCAGATGAGTCAGCCACCTTCAAAAGTGGATGACAGAGGACAAGGTCAAGGAGCCAGCTAACACATTCTCACCCACCCCACTACTAAAGATGCAACCACAGCTCTGGGTCTCTAATTTCTCAATGAGAGAAGAAAGCAACATTCTGGCAGAGGCTATGGCTAGTGAAATTAATACCTAGATATTATTTGCTATTTAAGTTTTTAGGGAAAACTTTTTGAAATAATTTTGTGCAATTCCTATCTGTTACTATTGTATCAGTTATTTTGAACTGAGTGAAGGAAACACTTGGAAACCTAACAACTTAAAGAGAGAAACACTTCCTTAGCTGAGTGCTCTTTAGGTTGACTATCTAGACTGTACTCAGCTAAACAACTGTTCTGCTGGTGCTCCTGGACTTCTCAGGCATTTCCAGTCACTTACAAGGTTAGCCAGCTCCTCTTCTAGGGGTTGGCTGGTTGGAAGGGGGAAGGATGACAGGAGCAACTGGACCACATGTTTCTCATTATTTGACAAGCTAGCTTATGCTTGTTTTCAAGCAAGAACATCAGCTGCAAGATGTCTTTGATTCAGAGTTGAGGATATCCACAGTACTTCTGTCAGATTGTCTGTGTCAAAGCAAGTCACAGACAAGTCCAAATTCAAGGATCTGAGGCATAGATTTCATCTCCTGATAGGAGGTGCTATAATATATTTTAGTCAGTTTTTGATCATTTCTCACAGGTGTTCTGAATTTCATTTATATTCCAGTTTAGTTAAGTTAGATGTTTTTCAGATTATTAAATTTACAATATATAATTGCACATTGTTTATAGTCTCTCAGTCATGTCTGACTCTTTGTGACCACATGGGCTGTAGCTTGCCAGGCTCTTCTGTCCATGAAATTCTCCAGGCAAGAATACTGGAGTGAATTGCCATTTCCTTCTCCAGGGTATCTTCTTAATCCAGGGACTGAACTCAGGTCTCCTGCATTGCGGGCAGATCCTTTACCGCCTGAGCCACCAGGGAAGCCCCCCTCTGAAGAGCAGGCATGGACAATTGTGTTTAACAATTGGCAAAGCCAGGTACTGCTTCTAGGAAAACTGCAAGCCTTTTTTCTACTTACTTCATTTTCTTCTTTTATTCTTTCTCCCCAAATTATTGCTATTTGAATGCCTTCTTACGATAGAACAGAAACGGTATTTTTCCTTTTATGAAATTGAATAATATTTTACTATGTATTCTTACACAGTTTCTTGTAATAGTCATCTATAGATTCATTTCCTTTTAGAAGGATTCATGATTCAATTAATGTGTCCAGGATCTTTAAAAAAATGTTTTTAGTTCATATTCAGAGATGCTCTGAGCCTGTGTAAACTGCATAACTTTCTCTCTGTCATGCCAACAATTATAAGTACTTTGCTTCTGGCTTATTTCCATAGCTTTGAAGATTAAAAAACAATCCAAATTTTATCATTTTGTGCTTGGTATCTGCCTGTTTGCAAATATGAAAATTTTGCTTATAAGCTTAAAAATGATTAAAATATCTGTATAAAATTATAGATTGAGAAGTCCCATTAAGTTTG
>SJYC01073786.1:0-14500 GCA_006408675.1 Madoqua kirkii
TATTTACAAAGGAAAATAGAAGAAAAGTACATTGGTTAAGGTATTCCTAAATCTTCTTTGCATTCAGAGTTCAACCATACTAAATCGTATTTTGTGATTCAGAATTATTACTTTCTTACAGTATAGTCCTAAGTTCCATCAAGAAAGTACTCCATTATTGTCTCCAAATTTTCTTGCACTATAATGATATTTATTCTGAAGTGTTAATGATGACATCCCTATGTTACCACAAAACACCAACATAGAATCTTCAGATAATAACTAGGACTCTTTTTTTTTTAATCAAATGGTCTTTGAGTGGTTTGTTGACTGAAACTTCTAGCAGTTGTAGATGTCCAGGTTTAATACTAGAAATAACATTTTGATTTACCCATGTGCAGGCTATGATAATGACATCAACAACTACTAAATAAAAAGAACTATTGTAAGAGATCATTAAGTAAAAGAATCATCTCTATCTATTTGAGACATTAAAATGCAAAAATGTTTAGCTTACGTGGATAAAACATCACAACAATAATATATCATATACAATATTGTAGAATTCACTATAGGCCAGTCCAAAGCTATATTTGTTTCTTTATATGTATCATTTCATTAGATGCTAATAGTTTTTGGAGAGAGGCAAGTATTAATTACTCTTGGGCAACAAAGGAAATTTAGGTCCAGGAAGTTTATGTGTTTTTTTCCCAAGTTCACACAATTAGTGTGATGCAATAGACATTAGAAGCTAAACCAGTTTGACTCTGAAGCCTTAAACACTTTTTAATATAAAAGCAACACTTGTTTTGTTATTTTGGTGGTTGAAAAATCTCTCAGTAAAGACCTTTGCTCTATCAGTAACCCTGTTTTCCCAAAATATTTTCACAAGGAAAATAGTTGAAACAACTATAGCTAAAGAGCAGGATTTGTTTTCTTAAAATGCTTTATAAGTGATTTGTACACTCTTTCTCCTATTTTTACTTTGTGCAGATCAACAAAAGTCAGAAGTTGTGGTAATTAAAAACCATAAAAAACATTAAGTACACCACCACATAGTAGGTCCAGAAATGAGTTTTCATGGGTGTTTATCAGCTTTAATACAAAAATCTGAAGTAAAACTATTCAAAAGAAGGGCTCCATTTTTTCTTTGGGCAGAGGGAATGTCATACTAAAAATAAAAGGTAAAGGAATGGAGCATAGCCTTATACAAGGAAACAGGCAATATAGCCCTGGTTTACAACTATTTCTTAATGGATAAGTGAGAGCAGTAATGACAAATAATAAAACTTTTGATTATCTCCCAACAGCGTGTCCACCACTACTCCTCTGCTAAAACAAACAAACAAACAAAAAACTCCAATAAATTGTAATAAGGTGTGTCAATGTGTTTAAATGATAACCTAAACTCATAGAATGAACTATATTTAGTCTAATTTACTTATTTTGCCAGTGGTTGGCTTAGAACAGACAACCAGAGAAAATATCAGATGCTTCCAGAATCAACATTCTTTCTTGATGGAAACAGAGAGTTGTTAAAAAAAAAAAAGAGAGAGAGAGAGATCTCCTCTGCACATTTCTCTTCAGTTTTGCTGTTTTCAGATATCATTGCTTGATGACATAATATTCAAACTCTGATACTATCTGATGAACAAGGGAAACAGCCAGGATACTCGGCAGAATGCTTGCAAAGACCTCATTCTACCACTGAAGTACTCTTTGTGATAGTCCTTACCTTTAGAAATTCTGTTAAAGGAAAAAAAAAAAAAAAAAAAAAACCACACACACACAAGTGCTCACAGTTGAAGTCAAAATGATTCAGGTATCTTGCAACTTGATGACAGCATATCTTCACTGAATGAGGTGTCCTCTCTGGAGATCAGATGTGGAACTGTAAATGTTTGTTCTTCTCACTATTCTCTTATTCCACCAGGAAGTACTTTTGATTAATTTGTAAAATCAGAAAGAGTTTGAAGTCATACCAAATATGCAAATCCTAGCTATAGAGTCTTTGTTTGCCCTTGTTTTGTCCATTTGTAATATTGGTTTGGCCAAAAGTTTTGCTTGGATTTTTCTATAATATGTTATGGAAAAACTTGAATGAACCTTTTGGCCAACCAACTTGGTGCCCTTCTTTACTCTATTTCATTTAATTTTAACTCCTCATTTTCATCTCCCTTATCTTTGGTACCAATTAATAGCAATTCATTTTACCCTATTGTTATGGTAAATTCAAGGTTATTCAAGGTTAGAAATTGTTACCAATGCTAATTCAAGTAACATAAAATTCAGCTATCATTGAGTATGCATGTATAGTATATAATATTATACCTGATGTTTATCTTTGTAACTATGCTATATTTACCATAACATTAACATTATTCAAGGGGCTTCCCTGGTGGCTCAGAGGATAAAGCGTCTGCCTGCAATGTAGAAGACCCAGGTTCAATCCCTGGGTTGGGAAGATCCCCTGGAGAAGGAAATGGCAACCCACTCCAGTATTCTTGCCTGGAGAATCCCATGGACAGAGGAGCCTGGTGGGCTATAGCCCACGGGGTCCCAATATTATACCTGATGTTTATCTTTGTAACTGTGCTATATTTACCATAACATTAACATTATTTAAGCTCCTTCTACTGATGCCAATTAAGGACAGAGAGACAACAGAGGCAGATAGAACACATTCACAGGAATGCAAAAGTATAACCAAAAAAATGCAACAAATTATAAAACTAGAAGGTTAACAATAACTACTTAATACAATTATTTTATTCCATTCATAAGAAAAGTAAAAATGAAAGAGGTAAAGCAATGTCAATACTTGGCAGTAGTACAGTCAAGAAGTGAATGCCTTCTTAATTATTGACATGGTCCTCTCTAAATTGCCTTATGTGGCATGCTTTCAAATAGAGCATCTTGAATGTCACTTGATTTGCCCCATTGATAAATCAAGGCAAGTTAGCCATAATGATGTAAAATAATAAATAAAAAGATGGATGCATAAATGTGGTTAAAAAAAGGAATGAAACTAATAGATAAACAATTTTAAAAAGTTCAGATAGATTTTTCTTTTTTATCCTCTCTTCTCCCAATTCTCCTGTTTACATATTTCCTACAGGTGTTGTTTAATTATAATTATTTGTTGACTTCTTATTCCATCTTAATGTATATTTTTCAATGTTGGTCTTTCTATTTGTATTTCTATCTAGCAAGAACATAGCCAAGTATTTTTCTAAGATCTAGGAAGTTTGCAGTAAATATAGTGACAAATCATCTTTTCTCATATACTTTTTACTCTAACAGGAGAAACAAATAATAACAAATAACTAGATAATCTAACATTCAGAGAAGGCGATATTGCCCCACCCTAGTACTCTTGCCTAGAAAATCCCATGGATGGATGAACTTGGTAGGCTGCAGTCCATGGGATCTTGAAGAGTCAGACTGAGCGACTTCACTTTCACTTTTCACTTTGATGCATTGGAGGAGTAAATGGCAACCCACTCCAGTGTTCTTGCCTGGAGAATCCCAGGGACAGGGGAGCCTGGTGGGCTGCCATCTCTGGGGTCGCACAGAGTCAGACACAACTGAAGTGACTTAGCAGCAGCAGCAGATAACCTAACATTAGGTATTACCTGTGTAGTAAGCACTGTTTTAACACCTTTAGATAAAGTAGCATCAATATTCTTAAGATACTGTTATTATCTTCATTTTTAGAGTTGTGGAAGCCAAGGCACAAAGTAGCAAGGTGAAACTGATCAAGGTCACACAACTAGTAAAAAGTGAAACCCAGGAAATGTGGCTCCAAAATCTGTGCTCTCAACAACTATGCTATGGTAGCTCTCCATGTGATAGGAGTTCTGAAAAATTGACAATGGGGCTGGTTAAGAGGAAGTATAATTAATGTGTGAGAGGGAAATGTGGGTTTTTTGTTTGTCTGTGTGTGTGTGTTTTTTAAAGGAGGTTAAGAAGAACCTCAATGAAAAGAAGAAAGTGTTACCCAGACAACTAGATGAGAAAGAACTTTGAAGGGACTTGCAGAGATAAAGCCTTGCCTTGATATGCTTCCTATATTCTGGCAAAAATTAATACAACATGTTGGACATTTTGTAGTGAGAGGCAGATGATTTACCAGCATGGACAGTGACCAGATCACATCAGGACTTTGGATTTGAGTATATTATTTTTATGAGTGATGGGGGAAAAAAAAAACTGAGAAACTTTGAGTGAAGAGGTGGCACATTCAGGTTAAAAGGATCAGTCTGGAAAATAGCATAAAAGCACTAAAAGTGAAAGAAGAAGAATCAGTAAAGATTTGGGAGAGGATGCCTACTGTTTTAACAGCAGGGGTGGTGAATGGTGGTCAGATTTTTTTTTAATATATATATCACAATTTCCTGGACACTGGATGTGAAGAGTGGAGATAATATAGAGTTAAGGCTGGCCTTCAAGTTTTTTTTTACCTTAGCCCACAGGTTAATAACAGCACCAGGCACTACAATCTTGAAGCCTAAGAAAGAAATAGATTAGAGGATAGGGTAAAGATTCAGTTTGTGAATCCATAATTTTGAGACAGAATTTTGACCATGATAGTTGCTCAGCTGTATCCAACTTTTTGCAATCCATGGAATGCAGCCTGCCAAGTTCCTCTGTTCATGGAATTTTCCAGACAAGAAAACTGAAGTGGGTAGCCATTCCCTTCTCCAAGGGATCTTCCCAAACCAGGGACTGAACCCAGGTCTCCTGCATTACAGGCAGATCCTTTACCATCTGACTAGTAGAAACCAACATTTACATTTTATTTAATTCACTAAATTTAAATTTAAAACTGCTCTCAATTCAGTTATTTAAAAACTTGCTTTGTATTTGGATTATCTTGGTTTGTGACTCTACTTTTTAAACTGTAAATTTTATGACATCGAAATACAGATCAAGTAATTGATAGAATTTTAGCATCTGAATTGAGATGTATTTTAAGTATAAAATATTCACTGGATTTCAAAGACTCGAATTAAATAGATCATAAAATATGTCGAGTTCATTAGAGAGGTGGAGATCGGCGACACAAATTTTGAAAGCACCATACTTTTAAGAGTAGTGATGTTTTAGAATTCTATCAGCCAGTTAAAGAGTGCATTTGATTAGCATGAAGTTAACATTTCCATGTGGGTGAACAAAGGAATCTTAGAGTGTAAAAGTGAAAGTCTCTCAGTCATGTTCAACTCTTTGCAAGCCTATGGACTATAAAGTCCATGGAATTCCCCAGGCCAGAATACTGGAGTGGGTAGCATTCCCTCATTTTGATGAGGTTTGGTTTATTTGTGTACAGAAGTTGGAGAATGGGTGTGGAAGGACAGCTTCTATCCTCTTTGTTTTTAAACAATCTTAGAAAATAGATAGATTGTTTGGATTTTAACCTTTCTCACCCACAAACTTCAATATATATAGACTAATTTTGACAAGAAAAAAGTGAAACTCAAGATTATTTAGCTAATTTCCCAAAAGTTTTCCAGATGAGCAATGATGCATTAAGATTGGGTGCCTGTGTGCATGTTAAATTGCTTCAATCATGTCTCACAATATGGATTATAGCTTACAAGGCTCCGTTGTTCATGGGATGCTCCAGGCAAGAATACTGGAGTGGATTTCCATGCCCCTTTTCAGAGAATCTTCCAGAGCCAGGGTTTGAATCTGAGTCTCATTGGCAGGTGGGTTCTTCACCACTAGGGCCACCTGGGACTGGGATTCATATACAGTTCAATTTTTTATTTACCAATGATTCTGTTAGGGGAAGCGCACTGATTGAAACTGCCCACCCTGGCCAGGCACCATAGTAACCATTTGCATGAGTTGTTTTAGGACAGGAGGTCCTGGTAAGGAACAGGGAACTAATAAACCTCCACCAGTGAGAATAGTCTGGAAAAGGTCAAAAGGAGACACCACGTATCCGACCACCTCCCAGAATCCTTCTCTCTGGCATCCATCTTGGCTGAACAAGGCATACACCACCAGGAAGTACTATGAGTCAGAATGATTGGCTAAAGATAACCCGGAGA
This sequence comes from Madoqua kirkii, assembly GCA_006408675.1. Classification (NCBI taxonomy): domain Eukaryota; kingdom Metazoa; phylum Chordata; class Mammalia; order Artiodactyla; family Bovidae; genus Madoqua; species Madoqua kirkii. The sequence goes on from SJYC01073786.1 coordinate 6,036, forward strand.
GTAAACCCACCACCATAAAACCCTACACTGCAAGCCATGTGACAGAGCTGTTCTCCTGGGTTCCTTTACCTTACTGCTCTCCACCTGGGTGCCCTTTTCTGATAAAATATCTTGCTTTAGGGAACTAATAAACCTCCACCAATGAGAATAGTCTGGAAAAGGTCAAAAGGAGACACCACGTATCCGACCACCTCCCAGAATCCTTCTCTCTGGCATCCATCTTGGCTGAACAAGGCATACACCACCAGGAAGTACTATGAGTCAGAATGATTGGCTAAAGATAACCCGGAGAGTAAACCCACCACCATAAAACCCTACACTGCAAGCCATGTGACAGAGCTGTTCTCCTGGGTTCCTTTACCTTACTGCTCTCCACCTGGGTGCCCTTTTCCGATAAAATATCTTGCTTTGTCAGTATATGTGTCTCCTTGAACAATTCATTTCCAAGTGTCAGACAAGAGCTCAGTTTCGGGCCCTGGAAGGAGTCTCCCTTCCTGCAACAATTCCATCATAGTTGCGGTCACCAGATGCCTTGTTTGCATAAGCCTGCCCTAGTTGTTGTTGTTCAGTTGTTAAGTCATGTCTGACTTTGCAAACCCATGGGCTGCAGCACGCCAGGCTTCCCTGTACTTCACTGTCTCCTGGAGTTTGCTCAAATTCATCTCCACTGAGTCAGTGATGGCATCCAACCATCTTATTCTCTGTTGTCTGCCCCCTTCTCCTTCCACCTCTGATCTTTTCCAGCATCAGGGTCTTTTCCAATGAGTCAGTTCTTCGAATCAAGTGGCCAAAGTACTGGAGCTTCAGCTTCACCATCAGTCCATTCAGTGAATATTCAGGGTTAATTTTCTTTAGGATCGACTGATTTGATCTTTCTGTCTAGGGACTCTCAAGAGTCTTCTCCAGCACCACAGTTTGAAAGCATCAATCTTTGGCACTCAGTCTTTTTTATTGTCTAGCTCTCACATCCTCACATGACTACTCAAAAAACCACAGCTTTGACTAGACAGACCTTGTCAGCACAGCATGTTCTTTGCTTTTTATAAGCCATCTAGTTTGGTCATAGTTTTTCTTCCAAGAAGCAAGTGCCTTTTAATTTCATGGCTTTAGTCACCATCTGCAGTGATTTTGGAGCACAAAAAAATAAAGTCTGCCATTGTTTTATCACTCTAATCAAATCAACAATGCAAATTTCTGTACTTTAATCTTTCTAAAACAGGATAAAGAAAGGAATGTAAAGGATTTGGAATGGCAGGAAAAGAAGGAATTCAACATAAGTCAAAGTTGGAGGTGGGAGTAGCTTCACAGTATGCAGACATTTGACAATGATGAAGAGGCAGATATTTACTCAGAGGGGAAAAAAGAAAAGACAGAGACACTCAAAAAAGAAAAAGAATGGCAAAACAAGAGAAGGTTCTAGACTTCCCTGACACATGACTGTTAACATTTTTTGGGAAAAACTCTTGAACATTTTCTGTAAATCTCTTCTCAGGGGGAAAAAAAAAAAGGCAAACTATTTTTTGGCAGAATAATGTTTATTTTCACCTGTACAGATACTGGGCTTCCCAATTTCTGGATTGCTCAATGGGTAAAGAATCTGCCTGGAATGTACTTGACACAGGAAAATCAGGTTCATTTCTTGGGTTGAGAAGGTACCCTGTGGTAGGAAATGGCCACTTGCTCCAGTATTCTTCCCTGGAATATCCCATGGACAGAGGAGCCTGATGGGCTACAGTCCATGGTGTAAGAAGTTGGACAGTCTACGCATGCATGAGCACACACGCTGGAGCAAAACACGTACATATGAACCAGAAGATGTGATAATTCAGCAATATGAATCTAACAAAGACACACTCAACAACTCACAGAAGTTTATAGTGAGAAGATGTCTAGCTTGCTCAGTATTACTTGGAGTATCTTTCAATTATATGCCCTATTTGAATGAACCCAAATGAGTTCACTTTTCTCTACATTTGCCAAGAAAGATAAGTAAAAATGTAGCACATTTTCAGCTCTTTCATCTGTTTGCCATATGCAGTTTTTCCAAGTACTTTAAAATTCTCTCATAAGACTTTATACTCCTGTAAGCTATGATTTTTCCAATAGCCATGCTGTGAGAGTTGGGCTATAAAGAAAGCTGAGTGCTGAAGAATTGATGGTTTGGTGTTGGAGAAGACTCTTGAGAGTCCCTTGAACAGCAAGGAGATACAACCAGTCTATCCTAAAGGAAATCAGTCCTGAAAATTCATTGAGAGGACTTATGTTGAAGCTGAAACTCCAATACTTGAGTCACCTGATGGGAAGAACTTACTCATTGGAAAATACCCTAATGCTGGGAAATATTGAAGGTGGAGGAGAAGGGAATAGCAGAGAATGAGATGGTTGGCTGGCATCACCGACTTGATGGACATGAGTTTGAGCAAGTTCAGGAGTTGATGATGGACAGGGAAGCCTGGTGTGCTGCAGTTCATGGGGTCGCAAAGAGTTGGATATGACTGAGCAACTGAACTGAACTGAAGATTTTATTTTTTTCTAAGCATGTTTTCTATACTGCAACTATATGTAAGGAGTTGTTTTTGAGAATAACTCTAAAATTCTAAAAGATTGGAAAAATAAACATGAAAGAATGCAAGTTGCTAAGAATGACTTCTTTGCTCCTCTTATCCACCTACCACAAGGGCTTTATTTTTTTGCAATGAGGACATCATACCTCATGTTATGATATATAATATAAAAATAATGATATATGGTATGATAGATGTTAGGAAAATAATGAATCAATTTCTAATTAATAATTCAATGTTTTATACAATTACTTTTAGGGCTAGAGATTCTTAGTATGAAGAGATGCAATATATAGCAACTTCTTTCAAAACTATATAACAGGTTTAGAATCTCAGTGAGGTCATTTTCACTGAGGCATGGGTATAATGATTTAGGTGGAGTACTTGAGAATTGGGAAATCCAAACTGGAATCTTATTTTCACTAAGAAGATCCTCAGAATAGAGACTTTCATTTACTGCTGTGTTCCAGCCTCTAAATCAAAGTGTAACTTTTACTAAGCACTAAATAAATGGTAATGAATGAACTCATGGATACCAAGTAAGACAGTTAATATCTCATCTGAAATTTAGGGGTCATATCAAAGAATTCTAATGTCTCTGCCATTTGTTATATTGTATATTTTAGCCAACAGACCAATGCTAAATGTTCTTCTTGTTGCCTTCATTTCCCCACATCATTCATTCTTCTTTCCTCATCCTCCCCTTCTCTTCCCTTTGTTTACAGTTCTTTTCACCTCCATCTTTGTCTTTCCCCCACTTTTACTTTCTTACTAACTTAAAGAAAGCAGCAATGTATCTCTTAAAGTTTAAGTACCATGAAGTCATCTTTGCTTAGGAACAGGAAATAAAAGATGGTTCAGAAGAGGAAAACATAGCCCCTTTCCTTGCAGGGAATGCACAGAAGATAGAAAACACTTAACACAAAAAAGGAAAGACTATTACTTCAGACTATACTACAAGGCTACAGTCATCAAGACAGTATGGTACTGGCACAAAGACAGAAATATAGATCAATGGAACAAAATAGAAAGCCCAGAGATAAATCCAATCACTTATGGACACCTTATATTTGACAAAGGAGGTGAATGCATACAATGGAGAGAAGCCAATCTCTTTAACAAGTGGTGCTGAGACAACTGGTCAACCACTTGCAAAAGAATGAAACTGGAACACTTTCTAGTACCATAGACAAAAATAAAGTCAAAATGGATGAAAGATCTAAGTGTAAGACCAGAAACTACAAAACTCTTAGAGGGAAACATAGGCAGAACACTCTCTGACATAAATCTTAGCAAGATCCTCTGTGACTCATCTCCCAGAGTAATGGAAATACAAACAAAAATAAACAAATCAGACTCAATTAAACTGAAAAGTTTTTGTACAATGAAGGAAACTAGAAGCAAGGTGAAAAGGCAGCCTTCAGAATGGGAGGAAAAAATAGCAAATGAAACAACTGACAAATGATTAATCTCCAAAATGTAAGAGCAGCTCATGCAGCTAAATATCAGAAAAATAAATAGCCCAATCAAAAAGTAGGCCAAAGAACTAAACAGACATTTCTCCCAGAAGACATACAGATGGCCAACAAAAACATGAAATGATGCTCAACATAGCTCATTATCAGAGAAATGCAAATTAAAACCACAATGAGATACCACCTCACATCAGTCAGAATGCCTGCCCATCAAAAAGTCTACAAACAATAAATGCTGGAGAGGGTGTGGAGAAAAGGGAACCCTCTTCCACTGTTGGTGGGAATGCAAACTAGTACAGCCACTATGGAGAATAGTGTGGAGATTCCTTAAAAAGCTAGAAATAATGCTGTTATGCCACCCAGCAATCCCACTATTGGACATACACACCAAGAAAACCAGAATTGAAAGAGACACATGTACCCCAGCGTTCACTGCAGCACTGTTTACAATAGCTAGGACACAGAAGCAACCTAGAAGTCCATTGACAGATAAATAGATAAGGAAATTGTGGTACATATACACAATGGAATATTACTCAGCTATAAAAAAGAACACATTTGAATCAGTCCTAATGAGATGGATGAAACTGGAGCCTATTATACAGAGTAAAGTAAGTCAGAAAGAGGAACAGCAATATAGTATCTTAACACATATATACGGAATTTAGAAAGAGGGTAATGATGACTTTATATGCAAGACAGCAAAATAGACACAGATGTAAAGAACAGACATTTGGACTGTGTGGGAGAAAGGGTGGGATGATTTAAGAGAATAATTTTGAAACTTGTATATTACCATATGTGCAATAGATGACCAGTGCATGTTCGATGCTTGAAGCAGGGCACTCAAACCTGGTACTCTGGAACAACCCAGAGGGGTGGGGTAGGGGAGGAGGTGGAAGAGGGTTCAGGATGGGGGCACACATGTACATCCATGTATGACTCATGGCAAAAACCACTAAAATATTGAAAAGTAATTAGCCTTCAATTTAAATAAATAAATTAATAAAGAAAAAGGAAAGGCTATTAGTTCTGAGATACACAGAGGTTTTGAAATATAGGTACCCTTACAATTTTCAAAGGTTTTATTCATGCCACTTTTACTTTCAAGAAAGATCTACATCAGTACCTGTTTCACTAACCTAAAAATAATACGAGGAGAATTTTTTATCACAAAAAGGCAAAAAAAAAAAAAATAGTGTTCAGTATTTGTTTTGCAGAGAGCTATTATAGAGGAAGTGTGCATTCCAGCAGAGAGGGGCACCACCAATTTGCTTCTCTGGGAACCACATACAGCAGCTCAGCATCACTTCATCATAACTCTAAACTATGTCTCTGAGTGTCTGTGCTTTATCTGGATTTATTTGTTGTGGCCATTAACACTATGTGTTCTAACTTGATATTCTGTTTGCCTTACATTATTTCACCTCAAAAATGTTTTACAGAAACACTCTCTGATGGCAGGGAACCCCTGCACTACTTTCTTTTCATATGCTTTCTACTTTTTGTTCCAAAAAGCTCTGGCAATTTTAGGCCTCTGTCATGAATGTAGGCCCTTCCCCTGAACATTTCTGTAACTGTAGAGCTGTTTAACTTTATGGAATCTTTCAAGTCAAGTTTCAGATTCTCTTCCTATTTTAGTTTATCTAGAATGAAATTTATAGCACATTTTTGCACCTGTTCAAGGCCAAGCAATTGATGATATGTGCATTTATATCATTCAATTTTAAAACAATACGGTGAAAAATAAAAAACTTAAAGAATTTCATTGTTAATCATTGAGTTTTAAAATTTTAGTCATTATCATTAATTCTCAGAGCTATTTTGAGACCATACATTGTATCCCTGAAATCATGCTGGATACTAAATGTGTACCTCTTTGTTTCCAAAATATAAGTATTGTTTCTGCCCAAATCAGATACATTGGACAGTTTTTACCTATAATAGCATTTCTTTTTCTCTTTCTTATTCATCTTGATATAATTATACGTAGCAACTTATCTGTGCTTTTTAGAGCACCTCATACCTAACATTTGGAGAAGGAAATGGCACCCCACTCCAGTGTTCTTGCCTGGAGAATTCCAAGGATGGCAGAGCCTGGTGCGCTGCCATCTATGGGGTCGCACAGAGTCAGATACCACTGAAGTGATCTAGCAGCAGCAGCAGCAGCATACCTAACATACTGACTTAGAAATAACAATAGCAACAAAATGTTTGAACAGAAGAGCAGACAGGCAGTTACTGAGTAAAAGAAGATTTTTAAAACTCAAATCCTGTCTCAGAAAAAAGGCAAAATAATTCCTTGTAAGTGACTTCATGTGACTGACAAGCTCCACAACCATTAATTTTCTGCTCTTTTCTGTATGTATGAAAAACTGTATGCTTGTACATTTTTTTCTTTACTTTCATTTTTTATAAGTAGAAAATTATTTTACTACTTTTTTTTTTTTTTTACTTTATTTTACTTTACAATGCTGCATTGGTTTTGCCATACATTGACATGAATCCACCACGGGTGTATACAAGCTCCCAATCCTGAATCCCCCTCCCACCTCCCACCCATATCATTTCTCTGGATCATCCCCATGCACCAGCCCCAAGCATCCTGTATCCTGTATCGAACATAGACTGGCGCTTTGTTTCGTACACGATAGTATACATGTTTCAATGCCATTCTCCCAAATCATCCCACCCTCTCCCTCTCCCTCAGAGTCCAAAAGTCCATTCTATACATATCTGTCTCTTTTGCTGTCTTGCATACAGAGGTCCAAAAGTCCTTTCTATACATTGGTGTCTCTTTTGCTGTCTTGCATACAGGACTACTTTCTTAGAAATAATTTATACATGTTCATCATTAAAAGATGATTCCTCTATCTTTTATATCACTTAAAATACATATATTAGTTTATTCAATGTGTTAATGATCATTGTTGTTGCCTGACTAGAGTCCTTATTAACTTGCTGCCTGGTGTACTGACTATTTCCTATGAGTTGTTTTTCTTTTTTATTTTTTTTTCTCATTTTAATTTTTGTTTCTTTAAGTCTGAATCAAATCCTTGTATCATAATTTCAGACGATGGCAGTGGTAAAGAACCTATCTTCCAATGCAAAATATATAAGAGATTAGGTTCTATCCCTGGTTTGGGAAGGTCCCCAGAAGGAGGGCATGGCAGCCCATTCAGTATTCTTGTGTCTGGAGAATCCCATGGGCAGAAGAGCCTGATGGGATACAGTCCATGGTGTGGCAAAGAGTCTGACATGATTGAAACAACTTAGCACACACACACATAATAAATTCCTAGACATTTTTCATTTCTCTACTGTTTCAGATTTTCTCTCTAACAGTCTCCCTCTAAATTAATCTCCTTCCAACGCCATACAAATTATATCACTTTCAAAATTCTTTTATATTTATGCATTGAAATGAGTCCAAATTTTCAATTATATGTCACTGATTAAAACTGTATTCCCAACTTCTTTTATTTAGTATTCTCAGCAAAGGATGTTGAAACAAATATCCACATGCAATATTTAGGAACTGAGTAAGAGCAGAGAGGCTGAAGAGACCAAATGGAAGGCAGTTAATATGGTGTACATCATCAAACTAGTTACCTTGTGTATTTGGAGTTTATTGATTCATGTAGAGCTCTTTGGGGATTAGTATAGACTATTTCTTTTTGTTTATTTTCATATAAAGGAAGAAGATAAGATGAGATATATATCCATTCAACTGATGTAATAAAAATAATGATAAATTTATTAAATATTTAACTTTTGTTAGGCTCTGTGCTAGATATTCTCATTTGAATTACCAATATCACATAAAGTTTATGAGGTTGGTATTATTTCACAATATTTGCAGGTGTTGGGGGATCTATTCAAATTTAAAATTCACATTCAAACTTTAAACTCAGATCCGTTTGTCAACTATAATGTCAGTATTTCACCAATGTTCACTGTACACTGCTTTTGGTAATGAGCGGCAATCTTCAATGGAATAACAGAAAATTACCGATGGCTTTATAATTCCATGTAACATTCAGTGGCTGTGCACGGGATCCAGTAGCTGGCTTATTTTCTCCTCAACTTCTGGAACTATTTCATCAGTCTTAGCTTTGTCTACTTATATTGCAAGCTTCCTTAGGCCAGTGACAATTTTCTCCATATTATTGATAATATGCAACAATTTAACAGATATTTTATATAATATTATTGAAAAATATTAATAATAATAAACTTCATCTTTTGTGTATTACTTAAAAATTGCATGTAGACATCTTTCATGTGCTATCTTTAACACAAAATTTTCTTATATTCATTACTATGTCTACTAAAATTTCTTTTCAATTTCATAGATATTGAGTTACATGTCTTTAACAGCAATTTTCAATTCAGCAATCCTAAAGCTGGCTCTTATACACATCTA
>SJYC01073787.1:0-16107 GCA_006408675.1 Madoqua kirkii
CATTCCGTATTCCAAGGCCAAATTTGCCTGCTATTCCAGGTGTTTCTTGACTTCCTACTTTTGCACTCCAGTCCCCTATAATGAAAAGAACATCTTTTTTTGGGTGTTAGTTCTATAAGGTCTTTTTGTAGATTTATTATAATTTTTATTTATTATCGTTAGTGTACTATTTAATCACTTAATTTGTTGAATTTAATTTATGAGCTCTTATTTGATACCATTAATTCACTAATTATATTTTTACTGACAATTTCAAATAAACACAGTAATAACTATTGTTTGTTTAACCTTTCCTGTGGAAGCAAAGTACTGCTTTCAACAATATCTTGTTTGCCAACAAATCATGTGTCAGATACTATTAATAATGTAATGCTACTGATGAAGAAACTCCCAGTGCAGTGACACAGTGGAAATAAAATCCATATATGCTCAGTAGTTAAATCATTGTACTATGTCATCTCAAAATTAAAGGAAAATTAATCAAAAATACTGTGCAAAATAAAATGCATTTACAAATGCAGTCATTTCTAATGTATACAGAACCCTCGCTTTGGATAAGAAAAATTAGGGTCATGTAGAAAGAATAAGAGGAGCCCTAATGATTAGAAGCTTTAAATATCATTGAAAGGAATTAATTCTCCTAAAATCTCCCCTGTTCCTTATATTATCAATCTTGTAGTGTCTTTTAAATCTACATTCTATAAGTGAAAATAGAATACAATTTACAAGACTTTGAAGCACTCAAAGCCATATATTCAGTTTCCATTTTCCAAGTAATTTTTATAGAATGATTTATAAAAAGAGAACTAAATATATTAAGTTCTTTATAAATTATGATCATATATGGATATTCCTTACCTTCTTCATATCATTAACTTCAAAGATCCCTTATTATTCTTGAATCATCATACTACATTAAAATATTCTATTTGTACTAAAACATTTTTAAAATGTCCACCTATATAGATTCTTAACAATAATGGTTTTGGTATGGTTACTCCACACAGCCAAGACAGAAGACCTAAACACATAAACCAAAGCATATACCTATGTGGCAGTGCTTATTTATTTTTATTTTTTGATTTATTTTTTAACGTGCAAGACAGATTGTGAACAAGTGATTCTAGATTACAAATGGGCCTTGGCTTGGAACACAGAATCTGCATTGAGGTAAGTGAAATGACTGCTTGGTTTTAAAACAGAAGTTATTAGCTAATGCACATTTGCTAATCCACCTAGAACACTGCCCCATTTCTGAGATCAGCTCTGAAAAAATTGCTAGAAGTATCTTTAAAGGTTATGAAAAATACGTCCTTATTGTTTTCATACAAATCAATAGCTTCATTGATAATATTTTAATGACATAAATTATTAAATACAAGATTAAAATAATGAGCATAGACTTTAGAATTTCCTTTAAAATTATTTTGATGTTAAGTATCAGTTTTCCACTTAACTAGCTTAAAATATACTCTTTGATAGGAAAATTTACATAGTATTTAATATACAATATAAAGGATATAGCAAAACTCCCCTCGGAGTTTGACACAGCATTTTGGAAACCCTAGAGTTCTTTCCTCATTGATTTTTAAAATTTTATTATTTTCCTTGCATATTCACTTGCTTTTGATGTGCTGGTATATTTTACTGTTCTGACTAGCTTAAGTGACCTTGTCAACAGTTCAGTTGTTGAATAAGGCAAAGTGTTAGTTATAGTGTGAAAATGTAGTGTGCTGTCAGAAAAGGGCAAGCCATTAACTTTCAAATTTCAACTTCTCATATTCCATACCTCAGTGGTGGCTAAAAAGCCCTTGTATGAATTACTATTAACAGAAACATGGCATATGTGTTTATGAAGCTTCATAATTATGCATGATACAAACCTTCATCCTATAAAAACTACACTTATGGGATATTTGTGATGGCTTTTTTTCCTTTAAAAAAATCAAGGGACCTGTAAACCATAAAATGGAAATTAGTTTTAGACATATAATTCAGGGCAGAAACACATCTTGCAAGAAATGAACTAAAAACCCCATGTCAGAAAAGACTGTTGTCAAATACTCTAGAGAATTTTTGAAGTTGGGAACAATCAGAGTAAATTTATGTTACTGATACAATACATTTATGTCAAAATCTTTTTTATAAATAAGATAGCAGAGTGTATGGAAGTTCACAACCTTGCTTCAGAGTAGAGTGGCTGGAAATGGTATGACAGTAGTCATGCAAAATGGAAAATATTATGTAAAGACAATGATTATGTGTTATTGTTCTGTCAAACCACAGCATTATCTTTAGATTCTGTGGTTACATGGAAATTACTCTGAACATTCCTAGAAACTTTGAAACATCTGTGGTATGCATAATTTCTGCCATTTTAAGATATTTAAGTATCAAATATTATATAGTTTTTAGGATTGTTCTGAACTCCTATTTACATAATGTGAGAATGAAGGGAAATAAGATTTTTTCCATAGAGTTCTCAGTAGAGAATCATAGTGAGATATGAGAGTTTAATTTAAATTAGTGGCCTAATTCTGCGTTTCTTAACCTTTGGACTCTTGGACATTTTGTGCTGCATAATTCTTTCTTGTTGGGGGAGCATACACTGCGCTTTGCAATATGTAGTGGTACCCCAGGGATTTATTTACTGAGGCTAGTAGTGCTGCTCCCTTCCAGACAACAAAAATTGTCTCAAGACGTTGCCAAATGTTCTACTGAGGGTCACAAAACCATGTTAGGTGAGTTAGGTGAGAACCACTGGAATAAAGTAATACGGGATAACTTTTTTAATCTGAAATAAATGAAGGCAATCATTTCCTGTCAAAATATTTTGAATATGATCTCTCTTTTCTCTCTCTTTTTGTTGCTTCACCTAGAAGATCATATCAATGGACTAAAGTAAAGAAAAAAAAACAAATTTAAAAATATATCTACACCTCAGTGTTCATAGCAGTATTATTTACAATTGCCAAGATGTGGAAGCAATCTAAGTATTCATCAGATATGAGATATGTGTACACACACACTCATATACACATAGACATACAATGGAATACCACTCAGCTGAAAAAAGAATGAAGTTCTGCCATTTGCAGCAACATAGGTGAAAGTAGAGGGCATTATGCTAAGCGATATATCAGACAAATACAGTATGATATCACTTGTATGTAGAATCTAAAACATACATAAACTAGTGAATATAACAAGAAGGAAGCAGACTCAAAGATACAGAGGGCAAATCACCAGTTCAGGTGAGGTGTATTACAGGGGGTGGAGAAAGTGTGAAGTACAAAGTATTGGGCATAAGATAGACTACAAGAATGTATTGTACAACACAAATAAATAGCCAATATTTAGTAATAAATGGAGTTTTCCCTTCTCCAGGGGATCTTCCCAACCCAGGAATCAAACCCAGGGCTCCTACATTGCAGATGAATTCTTTGCCACCTGAGTGACAAGGAAGGCCCAGTAACTTTAAACACTGTATTAAATAAATCATGTACTTTTAAAATTAATATTACTTTAGTATCGTTAAAAGTGTAAAAGTGAAAAGTTCAGAAAAGCCTCTAGTCAACTCTGATATGTACCAAATATAAATGCTTAATAAACACTTATGTGACTATTTTTGTGCTGACTTCAGAAATTAGGCTTCCTCTGATATCTCTGTTCATATGACACAACTACAAATATTTATAATGGAGAATAAAGAGTGACATTCTTTATTTGACTTTCTTAATGAAATTAGGTGTGTGCAAGCCCAGTCTTCTAAACTTACACTGATAAGCTCCATGTGAAGCATAGGAAAGCTTGTTAATTTGCTGCTGCTGCTAAGTCACTTCAGTCGTGTCTGACTCTGTGAGACCCCACAGACGGCAGCCCACCAGGCTCCCCCATCCCTGGGATTCTCCAGGCAAGAACACTGGAGTGGGTTGCCATTTCCTTCTCCAATGCCTGCAGAGCCTGCTAAATTGACTGCAATCAATTCTCAGGAATCTGTGCTCTCTTCCACATAATTCTTAGTTGAAATTGATAAAAATTTTTCTTCACCCTTTTCAATTGATAGCATCAAAATATAATTTTTGTGCTAATTTGGTAACTTTCAGTATTCTTTGCTTTCATTGACCAGGAGTGAAAAGAGTTACTGAACATTGAATACAAGAATCTCCAACTTCTATTCCAAACATCTCCATTTTTTAAATCTATGGTCCTTTGAGAGTGCCAAAAGTCCTATGATAATTATTTGCACATACTTTGATTTGTCTGTCTGAATTCCTATTTTTCACTAGTATGTAATCAGAAGAAAAAAGAAGAAGAAGAAATCAATTAGTGAAATTGATATAAAACTATAATTTTCTCCCATAACAGCCAATGTTAACATTTTTCATATGTACATAGTTTAACCTTAACTTATACAATAAACTCATGCTGATAAAGCATGCATTTAGTCTATTTTTTTTAATTGGAGGCTAATTAATTTACAATATTGTATTGATCTTGCCACACATCAACATGAATATGCCATGGGTGTACACGTGTTCCCCATCCTGAACCCCCCTCCCACCTCCTTCCCCATACCATCCCTCTGGGTCATCCCAGTGCACCAGCCCCAAGCATCCTGTATCCTGCATCAAACCTAGACTGGTGACTCATTTCTTATATGATATTATACATGTTTCAATGCCATTCTTCCAAATCATCCCACCCTCTCCCTCTCCCACAGAGTCCAAAAGACTGTTCTATACATCTGTGTCTCTTTTGCTGTCTTGCATTTTTAATATTAAAGGGCTAGTTAAGTTTTAGGGCTTCCTAGGTGGCACAGTGGTAAAGAGTCTGGAGACAAGAGATGCAGGTTTGATCCCTGGGTCAGAAAGATCCCCTGGAGTAGGAAATGGCAACTCACTCCAGTATTCTTGTCTGGAAGCCTGGAAAAATTCATGGATAAAGGAGTCTGGCAAGCTATAGTCCACAGGATCACACAGATTCAGACATGATTGAATGAGCACAGTTAAGTTCAATATGAAAAAAGATAAGTTTTTACTTTTAAAATTATTTGAAATTCACACCTTTAAGCTACAACAGTTCTAAATTTCTATTAATCTGTGCCAGTTTATAAATTGTGAAAGACATTTGAAGGAAAACAACTTTTTTCCCTAAGATTTTATAACTATGTTGCTAAAATAATTATCAAGCCATTGTTCTGAAATTTTACATTGGTGTTAAAAAAACATATTAAGGAATTCAAATATCTCATTTTTTTCCAATCTATAGTTGTGAGTTTTGGAGTATCACTAGTCTTCTATAAGATGGGTAAGAAACTTAGGTTGTCATTTGCACTATTTCAATGCTCTTTGCCAAAACCTGTAAATACTGACTGTGTCTCCAGAACTTAACTCTCCATTGTAAATAGATGCCAGCATAAACCATTGTCAGATATTATATTCATAGAAACTATATCCTTTAGCCAAGGATGGTGAGAATTATTTTTCTGCAGGTGTCTTAGCAAGTACGGATGGTGAAATCTACACCTTGCTCTTTACTACTTTCTTTCAAGGGAAATACACCCTGGTGAAGTTTTCAGCTTAAAATGTCCCTTAAGAATTGAATAAATTGAAACTCCCCAAGGGGATGGATTATTGAATGTTTTCTTCACAAGATATTAAAAACAAAAAGAGGGAGTGCTTTCATGACCCAGTGGTAAACAGTCTTGGTCTCTTAATGGAACACCTATTTGCAGTTGTTATCCTTTGCTTTTCTATAAAAGACACAGGAAAATAAAGAGTAGGAGCAGTGCAAAAATAGACATATGTGTATGACAGCAGGAAATCACTGTGAACTTCCTGGAAAATAATGTAGGTGGCATTGTATGCTGTGGTTTAATGTCTAGGCTTCAGAATTAGACACGTCTAATTTTGAATTCTAGATTTGTTTTTACTAACCAAGAATAGTGTTATCTGCTTTTTTGATGCAGTTTTTAATGTGTTCTTGCTAAAGTCTTTGCATTTTCTCCTTTATCCACACATTTACTTATACTGTCGGTATTTTTACTGCTTTTTTACAGATGACAAATCTGAACGAGCCTCAGAGAGGTTGCTTAATGTCACAGAACTAGTTAGTGGAAAGTCCAGGTTAAAGACAAGCTCTATTACCTTTCCCTTCCCAAAGCTTAGGGTTTCCTAGGTAGCAGGGTGGTAAATGCCAATGCAGGCAATGCAAGAGACAAGGGTTTGATCTTTGAATTGGAAAGAACTCCTGGAACAGGAAAAGCAACCCATTCCAGTACTCTTGTCTGGAAAATTTCATGTAAAGAGGAGCCTGGCAGGCTACAGTCCATGGAATCACAAAAAATCAGACATAACTGAGTACTCACACATGTACACATCCTAAGACTTAACCAAGGAGAGATCAAAAAAAAAAAATTAGAACAACAAAGCACACAAAAATATTATGGTACAAGGTCCTACTTTTTTGGAACATCAAATTATTTTCCCTTACTTTCTTTCTGAACTTAAGTACATGATTAATTGTTATATGTTGTAATATAATACCCTTTTTAAATACTCTACTCCTTTCCAATAATATTATGACCTACATCAAGATAATTTCTCAAAACTTCATTTTTCTTTTTAGAAGCTATTAAAATCAAACTAAAATTAGGATAAATTTCTACATACAAATTGTAGGATAAAATTCTACAAATTTCTACATACCATTTTCCATAGTGACTGATAATTAGTAAGCTCTTTACAAAAGGCATCAATTTTAGCATACTTCCTACGACAGATTACTGGGTATATGGTGTGGTTCCATCCTTTAAGAGGCTCATAGGTAGACAATGATAGCTGGGAAATTCATAGAAAATTCAATTGTGGAGACTTGATCCTAAAAAATGGTCACATTGTTCATATTCATGAAACACATTCTCTAGGCCTGATAGTTTTCATTCACTCACTTAGCAGACATTTATTGGCACTCATTGCCAATATATATACTTTTAAGCTTAAGTTTATGTGTAAGAGGAATTCACAATGTATTAGAGAATGTGGTTTGATATTAATGACAGTGGAGTTCTGCTCAGATAGATTTGCCATGGTCATGACAGCTTAAACCTTTCATGGTCTTAACTCAGCAGAGCAAAGTGATTCTAAGTATCAAGCACCTGCATTTTGACTAGAGGAAAGAGCTGAAAACGAATGCAGGAAATAATTCCATATTATGTTAGATTTCTTGGACAAGTTGCCATGTTCATGTTTCAGGGCCCCTGTACCTATTTTTCCATCTGTCTGGAACCCTCCCTTCCTGCTTCTCCACCCTATGTTCCAAGGCTTGATCTTTCACTTGCTTCCTGTGCCTCTATTCAAATAATCCCTTTTCTAGCATTGATTTTACTGTTAATTTTAAACAAAACCACCACCATTAAAGCTTTCCAAACCCACCATTCTTAAATCCTTTATCTTTGTCTGCTTTAGTTGTTGCATAGGAATGTTTACTCCATAAGGAAAAATATATTTTTTAAATACTGTATGCTATTTTACTAGTACCTAGAACAATTCCTCCCACGGTGAAGTGAAGTGAAGTTGCTCAGCCTTGTCTGACTCTTTGCGATCCCATGGACTATAGCCTACCAGATTGCTCCATCCATGGGATTTTCCAGGCAAGAATCCTGGAATGGGTTGCCATTTCCTTCTCCAGGAGATCTTCCCAACCCAGGGATTGAGCCCAGGTCTCCCGTGTTGTAGGCAGATGCTTTACCATCTGAGCCACCAGGGAAAAGTTCACCTTCCATGGTACTGGTGCTCAATAAATATTTGTGGGATCAATTTTGAGTTGTAAGAATAGTATAGTCCTGGTGGCTCCGACGGTAAAATCATCTGCCTGCAATGCAGGAGACCGGGGTTCTATTACTGGGTCAGGAAGATCCCCCAGAGAAGGAAATGGCAATCCACTCCAGCACTCTTGCCTGGAAAATCCCATGGATGGAGGAGCCTAATAGGGTACAGTCCATCGGGTGGCAAAGAGTCGGACGTG
The DNA here is from genome assembly GCA_006408675.1 of Madoqua kirkii. NCBI lineage: Eukaryota > Metazoa > Chordata > Mammalia > Artiodactyla > Bovidae > Madoqua > Madoqua kirkii. Next base: position 8,029 of record SJYC01073787.1, read on the forward strand.
ACTGAGTGACTACACTTCACTTCAAAGCTTGCTATGAGAAGATCATGCTTATATTAACCATTAAATAGAATCAACACTGCTAATTACAATGGCTTCCTTTTATTCAAAAAGGAAATGGAGACGATCATGTGAAAGTTGCTTAGTGGGTATAGTATCCCTGGAAAGAGGAGGGAATCTTTGGTTCCTTTGATCTCTCAAAGGCAACAGAGGAGAATCTTTCAGGAAATCACCTGCAAAGATTAGGTGTACCTCCAAGAATTTAAGACTGATACTTGGCTTCTAAGTTTTTTGTTTAGTCGTCTGTCCTACTGCTACATCTTTGTACAATCTGCAGAATCTTAGGTACTTGGGGACACAACCTGTGACTGACAGGGTGGTAGAGTGGAAATGCCTGTGCTCCTGTTATTGATCTGTATAGGCTGAATGAGTGTACACTGAAGTACTTCTTTGGGCTGGAGCCATTTGACCCGTATCTCACATAACAGAATGTCCCTCTACAGGAAGGAAACTCAGAAGAAAAAGACCATGAGGAAGATGACTGGCCATGAACACTGCCTGGAAAATTGTGGGGAAAGGTGGAAATTTAGCTTAGTGGTACTGAGTTTAAAAAATTAGGAAAACAAAATGGGAGAGTGTCTATTGAATCTCTCTGAACCTCTCTTGCAAGTACCATCAAAGAGTACCATTTGGATACTTCTGCCAGAAAAGACAGTGAGTACGAGGCAGTGTTAGCAAGAGAAATAGGATGACTAACAAGGAGAAAGGTCTGTCCCATGAACTTATTTAGTAAAGAAATGTTTGTCTTTTCTACCCTTCCTTCTCATTATCACAATAAATGGAAGAGCTAGTTATCAGAAGAGGGAGTAAAGGTTGTTTTATAGCCCAAGGATCTTGTCTTTCCTCCATTCCAAACAGCCAGGACCTTCACTTTAATATTTAGTTAGGGGAGAGAAGGAAATAAAGTTTAGAGACTGAGACGAATTTAAAAAACAACACTAACTAAAAGAAGTGGAGTGAGTCTTAATTATCATACTAAGATCTGTGTGGCTCAAAAACATGAAAACCATTCACATGTCACTATCAAACCACTATGTGTTGTTTTATCAAGTATACTTCTAATAATGATGGCTATTAGAAGGAACAGACTCTCAGTATTTACAACTCAATGAGCTCAATACTATAGTTATGAGGTCAAAATATTGTTTAGATACCATCTCCCTCAGTAATATAATAGCTACTTGCATTTATTTTCCTTTCTTTTTTTTTTTTTTTGTCTTTAAAAATTAGATCTAAAATAATAGTCTGAAACATTGGTTGAAGGCAACGGCACCCCACTCCAGTACTCTTGCCTGAAAAATCCCATGGATGGAGGAGCCTGGCAGGCTGCAGTCCATGGGGTCGCTAACAGTCGGACACGACTGAGCAACTTAACTTTCACTTTTCACTTTCATGCATTGGAGAAGGAAATGGCAGCCCACTCCAGTGTTCTTGGCTGAAGAATCCCAGGGACAAGGGAGCCTGGTGGGCTGCCGTCTATGGGGTCGCACAGAGTCAGATACGACTGAGGCAACGCAGCAGCAGCAGCAATCTGGCTTAATTTACCTCATTAAAAAGAGAGTAAAGGTGAGGTGAAGTCACTCAGTGGTGGCCGACTATTTGCGACCCCATGGACTGTAACCTACTAGGCTTCTCGGTCCATGGGATTCTCCAGGCAAGAATACTGGAGTGGATTGCCATTTCCTTCTCCAGGGAATCTTCCCAACCCAGGGATCGAACCCGGGTCTCCCACATTGGAGGCAGGTGCTTTAACCTCTGAGCCAAAGAGAATAGGCATTTTAATCTTAATGGATTAAAGGTGTTATTTCTTTATTAGTATTCTTTAGATTATCTAACAAATTTTTTAAAAATGCAAATGCCAAATGCAATTTGATTCTTCTATAAGCCATGTTGCATTTTAAGATATGTTATAACCAGTTTCAAAGAAGGCAATGGCAACCCACCCAAGTACTCTTGCCTGGAGAATCCCAGGGACAGAGAAGCCTGTTGGGCTGCTGTCTATGGGATCCCACAGAGTCGGACACGACTGATGCAATTTAGCAGCAGCAGCATACCTAACTTATGATTAATTTGTAGACACAATGGCAGTTCACTCCAGTATTCTTGCCTGGAGAATTCTATGGACAGAGGAGCCTGTCAGGCTACTTATAGTCAAAGGAGTTGCAAAGAGTCAGACACAACTGAGTGACTATCACCCATTCACATGTAGATGTCAAAAGACAACTTCATGGGTATCTCTGTGTACCTTTCTTGAATGAAAATACTTCATACCTTTACATTTGGTTATAAAAAAAAATGTTCATTGAAGAAAAGGAAAAACAACAAAAAAGCATTTAATTTAGGCTTTGTGGTCTCCTATGATTAGCAGTGGTTTCTTTACCTGCCACTGAGGGCACTTAAGCCATCAGAATTATCCCAGAACACCAGGGTAGCATGAGGAATGGCCATCCCATCACATTTTAAAAATTGTTTAAAACATAGCAATCATTTAAGTGGACACTAAAAAAAAAATGTTCATTGAAGAAAAGGAAAAACAACAAAAAAGCATTTAATTTAGGCTTTGTGGTCTCCTATGATTAGCAGTGGTTTCTTTACCTGCCACTGAGGGCACTTAAGCCATCAGAATTATCCCAGAACACCAGGGTAGCATGAGGAATGGCCATCCCATCACATTTTAAAAATTGTTTAAAACATAGCAATCATTTAAGTGGACACTTTACCCAAAGAGTAATTTTAATGCATTAAAAAAATAGAATAGGCAGTGAGGAGGAAGTATTGAGTAGTGGTAAGTGGAATGCACATTTTCTCTTCTTGCATTTATGTACCAACTAAATGCAGTGACTCTCCAACATTTCAGTTTTGAAGTTTCAAAATGCATGCCTTCTTTCTAACCAGATGTTGTTTCTTTTCAAAACAGCAATGACAATTTCAAAGTTTTAAAGTTATTCTTTAATGATGGGCATCTAGTAATCAATGTATAGTTAATAATAGCATTTCATACTTGGCATATTTATCATAAATGATTAAGGTGGTTTAAAGGCTATTATTAATAACCCTGTGGGGAAACAGTTGGCAATATAATTCTTTTTTCTTTAACCTTTGGGAAAAAAATTGAAGTAGAAAGAAATTAAATTTTTTTAGCTTCACAGAAGAAAAGTGGCATGTAAATACAAATTATCAGTGAGTGATTTGTTTTTAATTCACAAAATGAGTCAGCAAGGAATAGCTAATTTGATTTAGAAATAAAATATTTGACTCTCAACTCTCTTTACTTTTATAAAACGAGTTGTTCACAATTATTTCTTTGATGGCAGTGGTGGTGACAGTGAAAGGGTTGCCCCAGTTTGGCAAAGTTAAGACTCATAAAAGAACATATGACTTTCTTGTCTTTCATTTTAGTGAGACACTGATTCTCAAAGAAATCTAGAAGATTTGAAAACTTAAGTTAAATCTTGAAGATTTATTTTCTTTACTCATAATTCTCATTTCATAACAGTAAGTTTATTGCATAGTTTAATAAACACATTTCAAAGTTCTAAATTTAATTAGTATTGACTCTAATTAGACAGGGTCTTTTTGAACATACTTATAGGCCACTCTATCCCGACTCTCCCATCTTGCTGGAAATCATACATTTCTGAGTGTTTCATTAAACTTTCTAAGCTTATTTAATTTTCTAGATTTTTCTATTTTAGTAGCATTATACCAAGGATATTTGTGACAATAATTGCTAAAGTTAACCCTTAAATTAGGTGACTTATTGTCATTTAAGGAGAGCAAAGTTGATCAGGGAAAAGGGTTTATCAGTGAAACTCAAAATAGTAGAAAGATTTCAAAAAGGGAAGAAAATACATTTCTATGATGAATTTGCATTAGTTCAGTTACAGACTCTAAAGGACATTAGATGATCTTGCTTATTCTCTATTTGTAGCAACTAGTACAAAGTCTGCCATCAAATAAATATTTGTTGTGTAAATTATAAGTAAATTCATACACATACATTGTAATCAGACCAGTCTCAGTATATTTCTTCTCCTAAGTTTTTTAGTGAGTTTAAAGTGGAATTAAATTTAGTTTATCGTATAGCTTTATGACTACTTTGAAGTAAATGAATAATTCTAGGACTCAGTTTCTTTATGTCTAACTTTTAAGAGTCATGATCTTTGATTCACAAAGACTGTATAGCTACATCTAGAGAGTAGTGCTTCTGTTTATATTTGTAAATCATTATAGTTCAAATACATGACATTTATAGGCACTGTAGAAAATTCATAGTGGATTTACTTTTTGGATAATCTATTTAGAACTTTAGGATTAGACAATGCTATTCCCATTTTTCAAAATCAGTAACAATAATGTTAAAAAAATATTGATTCAGAAAACTTTTTCTTATTTTTCTCTCCTTTTTGAGGCTATGATATTTATAGTAATACATTTCACAAATTCACTTTTAATGAGTATGCAGTGTATGCATGCTCAGTCTTGTCCGACTCTTTGTGACCCAATGGACTGTAGTCCACAAGGTTCCTTGGTCCCTGGGATTATTCAGATAAGAATACTGGAGTAGGTTGCCATTTCCTACTTCAGGGGATTTTCCTGACCTAGGGATTGAACCCACATCTCTTGAGTCTCCTGCACTGTTGGGCAGATCCATTACCACTACACCATCTGGGAAGCCATTTAATGAACAAGGATTTAGAATTGGTGCAAGGATCAAATAAAGTTACCAACTCTGGAAAACATCATAAGGAATAGATACCCCAAACAGAAAATGGTTCAAATAATAGAGGCAATTAACATTTATTTCATGACTATAGTATTTAAGAAGGCTTCACTAACAAGAATAATTAGGTATGTGATGGGTTCAGTGTACTCTCATTAATATAAATAAGTATCAGAGATTCTGCTAATTGTTATGAGTAGACTAAATGTCAAAAAGTATTCAATCTTATTAAGAATTTCTAAAAATTAATTATTCCATATAATTAATATTCAAGATAAATGAAGAAACTCATGTAAGGTAGAAAGAAAATAGTTCTGTGGTGTGTGTTACTCACTCAGTCATGTCCAGCTCTTTGAGACTCCATAGACTGTAGCCCATCAGGCTTCTCTGTCCATGGAATTCTCTAGGCACAACTACTGGACTAGTTGCCCTCTCCTTCTCCAGAGGATCTTTTTGAGCCAGGGATTAAACCCAGGTCTCCTGCATTGCAGGTAGATTTTATACTGACTGAGCCACTAGGAAAGCCCAGTTCTGTCATAGACAGAATAGTACTCCCACCCTACCCCAGCAGCTCCAAAGTCAGCATCCTAATTCATGGTTCTGTGAATGTGTCACCTTCCATAAGGCAGAAGGGACTTTCAGGATCTAATTAAACTTAAGGACACTGAAACAAGGAGATTATCCTGTGTTATCCAGGAGGAACTAATGTAATCACATGGGTTCTTAAGAGAGAACTAATTTCTGGATATACTCAAAGAAAGACATGTGACTATACAAGAAAGGTCAGAGGTACAGTGTTGCAGATATTGAAGATGTAAGATGGACACCACAAGCCAAGGAATGCAGGCTGCTAGTAGAAACTGAAAAAGATAAGGAAACAAACTGTACCCTAGATTCTCCAGAAAGGAACACAAAACTGCTGACATCTTGATCTTGGTCTATAAATATGTGTCAGACCTCTGATTAACCAAATAGTCAAGTAATAAATGTGTATTCTTCTAAGCTACTTAGTTTGTGATACTTTGTTACAGCTACAATAGAAATCTAATATAAATTCCAACATGGATTGCATAAATTCTTGATAATTATTGATCATCATTTAATCATTTTATCAAATATCAAAATCATCCTCATGCTTAGTAATGACAACACTAAGCACAAATTTAATAAGTGGTTTTTTCCCTTACAATTGGTGATGCTAGATATTTATGAAGTTTTTTAAAAAGGAAAAATGTTGACAGTAGTTCCTACTCTACATCTGGACTGGGTACTTGCTAAAGGCTATATCATTCGTTGTAATAATGGATGTTATGATTTTCCATTAAACAAATGTGGAAAGTAAGTTTTGAAACATTAAAGCAAATTCCCAGTCTCTAGAAGGTTATTAGTGATTAGAGTTTGCATTCTAAGGCAGGTTTTAAACTTACCACTTCATGGCTCTGTAAAATTCCCATTCTGACAGTATTTCTTGAATCCCTTCCTTCCTACTCAATTTGCTGCTTCTAATCATCTATGGAACAGGGGAATCAAAAGAACTAATTTTCTTAGAGTTGGATATGAAAATAGAGTAGAGTGATAATGAGGACATGAAGGTCAATCTAAGAATGAAATTCATGAGCTTCAGTGGATGAACTTTTTATATTCATATTCATGATGTAAGGACTATGCCAGTTTTTAGACTTAGATACACTACTGATCTATTAGTAGCATGCCTGTACTGGCAGAGACAAACCTATTGAATAAGCTAAATATATAGTGTTATTGACTTTATGTTTATATCCCCGTGAATTTCATATATTGAAATCCTAACTTTCAGTGTGATGACATTAGGATGTGGAGCATTTGGAATATATTTAGATCAGAGAATGGAAGCCTCCATGAGTGGAATTAGTGCTCTCATAAGAAGAAGGGCTTCCCTGGCAGGTTAAAGCATCTGCCTCCAATGTAGGAGACCAGGGTTCGATCCCTGGGTCAGGAAGATCCCCTGGAGAAGGAAATGGTAATCCACTCCAGTATTCTTTCCTGGAGAATCCCATGGACGGATAACTCTGGTAGGCTACAGTCCACAGGGTTGCAAAGAGTTGGACACGACTGAGCAACTTCATTTATAAGAGCTTGCCTTCTTTCTCTCTGCTCTCTGCCACGTGAAGATACAAGATAGTCATCTGAAAATCAGGAAGACTACCTTCAGGAGACAAAAGATAGCCAGCTCCTTTACCTGGAACCCCCAGGCAGGAGATCTAAGAGAAATAGATGTTTGTTGTTTAAGTCACCTAGTCTCTGGCAATTCTTCTGCTAGCCCCAGTTGTTCCATATCTTGCGACAGTATAACCTGTCTTCCCTTTGTGCGTGTTTTCGCATGACATTCTTCTCTGTGTATATATCTGTGCCCAAATACGGTTGTTCTAATAAGGACATTTGTCATACTGGATTAAGACGCTCTCTGATGGCTACATTTTAACTTGATTACATCTGCAAACATTAGTTTCAAATAAGGTCACATGCAAAAATATGAACATTAGGACTTCAGTGGATCTTATTGGAGAATACGATTCAACTCATGAAAGGAGAGATAGACAAGTCCCAAGGAAAACTGAGAAGAAATATTCTTAAGGTGGACTGGATTCTAAATGAGTGATTCTTGAGCAAGGGTTTTGAAAGAGGAATTACAACTTAAACTGTTTGAAAGGGTTTGAATACTGTGGTACTCATGACACCTAGATTCCTGATATGGTGGATATCTGAATGAAAGCTTTAGTAGCTCATTTTTATTTTGCATTTCGATGCTGTCTAGTTTTTTATTATTGGTTTGATTATTCAATTAACTTTCAATGAAGCCTGTATTTTCTGTTTAGCGTAAGAGTTAAGTGGGAATGACACATATTTGACTACGACATAAGAGTGAAGGATGAGTACACATTTAATTAAATTGTGAAAAAAAAAAGCTTCAGATTATTCATAAAGGCTGAAGTTGTAATTAGGCAGAAAAGGAGGGGTGGACACAGGTGAAAACAGGAAAGGAGTATGTATCTTAACAACAACAACAAAAATGAACTCTAAGCAGAACAAAAGGATCGGAGGCAGACATGAAAGTGGATATTTAGATAAAAACTAAATATGATTCAAATTTTAACTGCAACAATGAGTTCATAGATTTTTTTTACAGAGCACAAATTGTATCTCAGATAATCAGGTATTTAATTGCCCAATTATAAAAATATCACTTTGAATTCTTAGACCAATAGCTCAGCATGAAATATAATCCCCAAAGGATATCAAGAATTTAGGTAAATTTGCTG
>SJYC01073788.1:0-20024 GCA_006408675.1 Madoqua kirkii
AGCAATATACAATAAAATTATTTTTGTGATTTTTCTTTATACTCCTTTAAAAAATCAATTAAGTATACACCTTTTGTTTCTGAAAAGAAACCTCTCAGAAAACAATCAACTATAATTGTTGAAATGATTTTAATTCTGTGAATTCTATACATCCCTCTTTTTTTTTTTAAATGTCTATCTCTGGAAAACTCTTAATATTTTTCACCAATGAAATTTGCACCTACAATTAAACATGGGAGTTAAGGATTTACTTACTTCTATTTGCTATTAACCAGGCATTTGCAAATTTATCATTCCCAAATTGCACTGTATTTTCATGCCATTCAACTAAGCCTGTATTTTCTGGTTAGCATAAGAGTTAAAAGCTTAATATACAAAATGAGAATGCACAGTTTCAATTTGACTTCAGAACATGGTATTTTCTGCTATGAAATTCAAGTAATACTGATGCTGAACTTACAGAATTCTGGCCAGGTTTCAATAAGGTAATATTGATGAGGCATGTGTACTGTGTTTATCACATAATCAGCAGAAAATACATATCACATATTAATGTTATTGTTAAATATATTCTCAGAAACAATGACAATTTCAGTTTTAGAATTTCTATCTGGGAAAAACAAAATGAAAAAAAGAGAAAATAAATGAAACCAATAGAAGGAAGGCAAAATAGATGGAAGATAATGAGAAAGGTTTTTACAATGAACCATCATTATTTCCATTTTGAGCAACAGCTCTTGTTTCCTCTAGAAACCCCCTTATGATACACATATTCCAATAGACACAGTGCCATAAACAATACTTTTAAAATAACTCCTTATGCTTATTTTATCCCATAAATGTAGCACAGAGTAAGATTTCTTAAAACTCATCTTGTTTCTTCCCTTTGTCATCAATTTCCATACATTCATCAGCTACACATATACTTCTTTCTTCAAAAATGATCTCAAAACATCCTTAGTCACACAACTTAATAGCTCTAGTCCTATTTGTATCATGATGGGAATTTATCTGGTAATAAACAAATCCCATAGAAGGCGGTAAATGAAACTGAAAGTTGCTCAGTTGTGTCCAACGCTTTGGGACCCCATGGACTAGGCAGTCCATGGAATTCTCCAGGCCAGAATACTGGAGTGGGAAATCTTTCTCTTCTCCAGGGGATCTTTCCAACCCAGGGGTCAAACCAAGATCTCCCTCACTGCAGGCAGATTCTTTACCAGCTGAGCCACAGGGAAGCTAGAGGGCAGTGGAGTGGTGGAAATCCAATTGGCTGAGCCAGAAACTCTTTTATTCCATACAAAAAAAGAGAAAGAAGTAAACTCAAACATTGCTTACTTTATTCACACTGCATAAAAAAGCATTTTATAGTGAAGAGGTAAATGTTTAGATTGCTGTGTTAATCGGGGTCTAAACATTTATAGAAATCATCAGAATATATGAATATAGTAATGTAGAGAATGAGTTATTCAAATGACAGAAAAGATAAGAATCCAAAATTAGGAGATAGGAATAGCCCAGAGATCAGCGATATTGTGTAGCTACTATAACCTACAGGCTGGAGAAATAAAGGGAAAATATTTTTGTAGGGAGAAGGAAGTGAGATCTAGACACAAGATAGATGAGAGGAGGAAGAATGCACAATGGGTTTCTCTGGGAAGAGTTGCATCCAAAGAGGAAACAGAATCACTCCCATGTAATCCAAGTCAGAGAGAGAGAAGGATAGAGTCCATTTATTTCTTCTCTACATCTGACTAAAATCCTCCCAAAAATACCTTCCAAGGGTCATATTTAGCTGGAAGTCAACTGACTAACATCTTTGGGAAATACACCACCAGACACTCCATAACACACAGCAAAGAAAAGAGCAAGGGTTGATTCAGGGATTCAGGAGCAAACAAATGCTGGAAAAGAATGGTAAATGTTAGGGAGACTGGTCATCAGGACTCATGAAAACAACAATTAAATATTATACTAAAGACTCTGATGGATGAATGGATGAACGATGGATACATTAGAGAGCAGGGAGAGAGGACGAAGAGAGAGAGAAGCAAGCAAACCCAATCTATCTTGGGTAATAGTTAGCCATTATGAATACAAGTTTCAAGGAAGATTTTGTTAGCTTTGATGCAGGTTTGGTGACTGTAAGTGTTATGTTGATTTATAAGTGATAACTATCATTCATTTCATGACATTTGTGTTTGTTATAATTTCTTTCTGGAAAATGTTTAACAAATAATATTAAATCATATAAACACTATTGCACTTTTTACCTCGCTTTGAGATACCTTAAAATTGTAGCTATTCTTTCATGTTTTGCAATGTCTTCCTTTTCACAAGTTATAGTTTCTTCAAAAACAAACATTAGTATCAGCAGAAACTCTTTGGGTCACTTTTACTTAAAGATTCAATTTGTAATCTATGTTGTTCTGTTTCAATGAATAATGTATATACATACTTGTGGAGGAACATATTCCTACCTTCCCGGCTTATTCACTGGAAAGCCAATACCTTTTTCCTTCATAAACACCGTGCTTACTTATAGCACTGACAATCTGGATTACAACAAACTAGGTATTGTTATTTTTTTTCATAAGGAATTTAGAAAGCCTGTTTCAGAGTCTCCTCTTTATCCAGAAATATGGTTAATCAGGTAAAAGTCATTGGGAATCCATGCCAACGTTCTTGGATCTCAAATGGATTCTGGGAAAGTTTTCAAGGTAAAAACATTTGTGTTTTTCAAACAATATCCTGAGTCCAGCTTGATCACACAGTAAATAATCCATACCAATACAAACTATTATGTTAACCTTTGTAAACCTTTCTCACTCACAATGTAATTTCTGTCAATATAAAATGGGTACGATACATACATGTCAATTAAGATACACATCTTAGAATCTATTTTTATAGAAAAGATATTGAGAGTTTCTTAGAAGGCTTTGTGATCTATTATAGTTCTGAATCTCTTTCTATGTTTATCTGACTTTCATAACCTCTCTTCATTTTCAACTTATATTTCTAAATGAAGCATGAATTAATTTACCCATACCAAAGAAACAGTTAAATAACAGTAGGTTGGTTCCTCTGGGACCTAAGAGGTTGGAAAATGAATGTGCTTAATGTGTATCAGCTTTACTACAGTGAACTTTATGACATTACTTCTGGCTGATTAGACTTACTTTTTTTCACTGTTCTTTTACTTCATTGAAGATTGCACAATTTAGGTTGTAAAAATATAGCGATCTTGGTGATGTGATGTAATACTATGTTTTCTTTATTATCTCTAAAAAATCATAAAAGTGATGCTATTTCAGCATTTTGAAAATTATTAAACTATTAACATTTTTTCTTATTTTTACACACAGTTATAATGGTTCTTTGAATAATTTACTTAGTCATTAATGATGACTTTCTATAGTTGTATAAATAGTAACAATGGCATTAGAAAGAATTAAATAACCATTTAATCATTCTCTGCATTGGTCAGACAATAATTTTGTAGAAGCCATAAGCAATTCAAAACATGGTGATTTACGTAGGAAAGATGGAGCAAATCAGAAATCATTAAAAACCAATTCCCTGTCCCACTACAGCCTAATCATATGAATTGCTCCTCTTTCATAATAGAAAGTTATTTATCAGCTATAAATAATGTTTATAAACACCAATAAATGTATGATTTAATTACTGCACTCCTGAAATGTTTTGAAAGTGAAGTGAAAGGGAAAGTCGCTCATTCACATACAACTCTTTGCGACCTCATGAGCTGTACAGAACATGGAATTCTCCAGGCCAGAATACTGTAGTGGGTAGCCGTTCCCTTCTTCAGGGGTTCTTCTTAACCTAGGGATTAAACACAGGTCTCCTACATTGCAGATGTATTCTTTACTAGCTGAGCCACAAGGGAAGCCTGAAATGTTCGGTTGGTGTTACATCCATTTTTTTTTTTTTTCTTCTTCTTACTATATAATCATAATGTGTCAATCTCTGAAAGCAAGAGATGAAAATAAATGAATGATGCTGAATATGAGCATAATGATGATTGCAGATATGGATTTCACAATTTTTTACATGGTACCAAGAACTGACTGGGGACAAGTGAGGGTGATTTTTAAAGTATAATTAAAAATTTATCTATTTCAATTCTGGTTTCCTTGGTGTGTCTGCCAGAGGGACAATATGGGAAGGGAGGGGGGAGGGGGTTCAGGATGGGGACCACGTGTATACCTGTGATGGATTCATGTTGATGTATGGCAAAACCAGTACAATATTGTAAAATGCTTAACCTCCAATTAAAATAAATAAATTTATATTAAAAAAATTATCTAAAATAATAGAATATATTTTTTTAAAACCTGCATTGTTCATTGCTTCATTTGCTGCCACTCAAATATTTCGTTTGTTCAGTTGAATGAAATAATCATTGGATGTTAAGCACTTATCATGTGCAAGGTGTTGAAGGATAAAAAAAAATACCATTTATAATAACATTGTTCATATGTTCATAGTAACACTGTGTCTTATGAGGCAAAAAGCAGGCATGTAATATCAAGCTATAAATAGCAGAATTTTAAAATATGTACTAATTTCCAAATATTTGTGATGGAAGCATAAGAGAAAAATAGTTTATTCCGACATTAGGAAAATATCCTGGAGGACAGAGTAATTGTTTTAATTTTTTCAGGTGAATGATTTTAAGAACTGGAAAATGGGAAAGCTGATCTTCTCAGACTGAGAGATAAGGATGGGCAAATATATGAAGCAGGAAAAAAGACTTTAGCAAGCAGAAATAACTGAAATATCGGATAAAAATGCTCCAGGGCAATGAATAATGAGGCTGGGGAAGGAAATTAGGACAAAGTCATGGGGAAATTGGCATTCCATTGAAAGACATATCATCAGTGTTCCTTACTTCTTCCTTCCCTGCACATATCTGTGTGCTCAGAAAAGAATGCCTCTTAAGTTCAAGCTATGTAAAGTCAAACTGGGTTCTCAAATATATAGTGTAATCTGTAAGTGCCAGAGAAAGCCCCATGGAAGATATGATATCGTAAGTCCCAACTATAGTAGTGTGGTTATACATATAGTAGTGTGGTTTGCACTTTTGTGTCTTTTTAAAGAGTTTATGAAAATTGTCAAACTTCTTGGAAGAGTCAAATTTAATGCATTATTAGCAAATGCCTCAATAAATGAATAATAGCTTGGATGTCTAATAGATATCTCACATTAAGCTGTCAAATGCAAAACCAGTTAATTCTCTTTTCTCCCAAATCTGCTTACCTAGTTATTACAGCAAAGCATGTCATGTCAACTCCATCCTCCCATTTTCAAAATAAAAACCTTGGCATTGTCCTTGATTTCTTTAGCTCGTTTGCAACCCATATCCAAATTTTCCTGTTTTGCATTCAAATTCTACTGTATCTCATCACCTCTATAGCTACCATCTCTGAGTTTTCCAAAAAGACCTCCTTTTTCTACTCATGCTTTTCAGTCTTTCTAAATACAATCCTAGAGGATTTTTTTTTTTAAACAGAGGTAATGGCACCTTGCCTCAAAATCCTGAAAAAATTCTCTGATGGTTAATTATCTATCACCTTGCCTAGGCCATAAGGACCTCAGACTTTTGGCCATACATTATTCTAAGTGTGTCTATGAGGGTATCTCTCGGTGAGATTAACATTCAAATTGGTAGACTAAATAAAGCATAATATCCTTCTCAATGTGGGAGGGCTTCATCCAATTAACTAAATAATTAAGTAGGACTCAGAAGGAAATCCTCCTGCCTTATTGCTCGAATGGCAATACTGATACTTTACAAGCTTTTGAACTTAAACTGAAAAATCAACTCTACTTGGTTCTCCAGCCTATAGGCTTTTAGACCAGAATTTATACTATTGACTTTCCTAGATAAAAGGACTTTAGACTCAGAATAGAACTATTCTGTTGGCTTTCCTGGGTTTGTAGCTTCTCAATTGCATATCTGTGGCTTCTCTACCTCCATAATCACATGAACTGATTTCTAATTTTATATGTGTGTGTGTATATATATATACATATATATATGTATATATATATATGCTTCTATTTCTCTGAGCAATATAGATTTTGGTACTGAGAATGGTTCTAGAGGAAAATAACTTTAAGGATGAGTTTTCTTAGAATTCCCTGAAGGTCCAGTTTTAGGACTTTGCGCTTTCACTGCTGAGTGCATGGGTTCAATCTCTGATCCTAAGATCCCACAAGACATGCAGAACAGCCAAAAACTAAAAAGCAATGAGTTTTATGAATTGGTTCTGAGATTTCTGGAATTGACACTGCAATATGATTAGATTTAAAATGCTACTAATTCAATCTCCAATAGTAGAACACTGATAGCCCATGGCTTGATCTAGCAATGGAGAGACATAATATATATATCCATTGGATACATCAATCACTTATAAGAAGCAAGAAGTTAGATAACCTTTCATATAATATTTTTAGCAGGCAAGGACAGAAGTTCACTATCTTACTACAGCCCTTAATCCAGCCCTACATCATAATACATGTTGCAGGGAAGATAATCATCTTTTTCTTTCATAAGATATCATAAAATTTTACTGTATTGATGATAATATGCTGATTGGACCTAGTGAGAAAGAAATAGAAACTGCTCTACACTGATTGGTAAGAAATATTCATGAGAGTCCCTTGGACTGCAAGGAGATCCAACCAGTCCATCCTAAAGGAGATCAGTCCTGGGTGTTCTTTGGAAAAATTGATGTTGAAGCTGAAACTCCAATACTTTGGCCACCTGATGTGAAGAGCTGACTTATTTGAAAAGACCCTGATGCTGGGAAAGATTGAGGGCAGGAGGAGAAGAGGACGACAGAAGATGAGATGATTGGATGGCACCACCGACTCAATGGACATGTAGTTTGGGTAAACTCTGGGAGTTGGTGATGGAAAGGGAGGCCTGGTGTGCTGCAGTTCATGGGGTCACAAAGAGTCGGACACAACTGAGTCACTGAACTGAACTGATTAATGCCAGAAGATGGGAAATAAATCTGACAAAAGTTCAAGGGTCTTCTACCTCAGTGACATTTTTTGTAAACTGGGCAAATGGGCATATTGAAACACTCCTTTTAAGATAAAATAAAAATTATTAAGATATAATATAAAGGATAAGTTGTCATATCTGCCCCTTTTTACAACTGAGAAAACAAGATCACTACATAATGGACCTCTTTGGACTTTAGAGAGAATGTTCTTCACTTGAATCTATTAGTCTGGCTTATTATTGACATATTTGGAAAACTGCTAGTTGTCAGTGGAACCCAGAAGAAGAGAAGTCTCTGGAACAGGTCCAGGCTATGTTCAAGCTGATCTGCCATCTGGGCCATGGAATCCAACAGATCCAATGGTGCTTGAAATTTTAGTAGCAGATAAGGATGTTGTTTGGAGCCTAAGCTAGGCTCCTATATGTGAATCACTGTGCAGGCCATTAGGAACTTGAAGCAAAGATCTGCTGTCCTCCATAAATAAATACTTTTCTTTTGAGAATAAGCTCTTGACCTATTTCTGTGCCTTTGTGAAGACTGAATACCTAATCATGAGTCACCAAATTACCACGTGACCTGAGCTTTGCATTATGAACTGGGTTACCTAACTCATCAAGTCATAAAGTTGGGCAGGCACAGCAAAACTCTATCATCAAAGGTGACTGATATATATGTGATCATGGTCAAATAGGATCTAAAGAGCTAAGTAAGTCACTGGAGGAAGTGACCCAAATCCTACCCCTGCTACACTGCCTTTTCCACTCATCTGGCACACACGACATCATGGGGAGTTCCCTGGGGTCAGGTGATATAGAAAGAAAAGGCAAGCCTGGTTTACAGATAATTTTACCAATATATAGTTACCACCAGAAAGTAGATAGCAGCAGTGCTACAACCCCTTTTAGAAACAGCCATACAGGACAGTGGTGAATGCAAATCTTACTAGTGGTCAGAACTTCTGCCAGTGTACCTAGCTGCTCCCTTTGCTTTGAAAGAGAAATGGCCACATGTGTAATTTTGTACCAGTTCTTGTACTGTGGACCAAAGTTTGACTGGATGATCAGGGAATTGTATGAAACATGATTGCTAAATTGGTGACAACAAAGTCTGGAGAAAAGGTATGTTGATAGACTTTTCTGAATGGGAAAAGAAAAAATAAAATGAAGAAACCCATGTCACATATGAGTGTTTATCAAAGGGTAACTCAAGAAGAATATATTAATAATCCAGTAGATAGTGATAGCTTACTGTGAATGATGTCAGATTTGAGATTGAAGAAGAAGAAGATTTAGCTTCTGGACCAGGGACCAGGCTTGATCACTCAAGAGCTTTTGTGTATCAGAGTTATATTAAAGTATAAAAAGGGACAGAGAAAGCTTCTGATATAGACATCAGAAGGGGGACAAACAGTGCCCCCCCCACTAGATTTAGCAAGGGAATTATGTACTTTTTAAATTGGTTATTACAATAAATCAAAAGAATGTCTCAAGTTAGTAAAGATCTTACTAGACCTACTCCCACAATTTACATTTTAACATAACAGGATTAGTCAGGAGGTTTTCAAGAAGGAGATACTGTCCTCAAGCAGGATACAATGTTGTTATATAATCATGGGTAGAGAGGAGCTACCCAGTGTCTGAGGTCAGCAGCCGCGGCTGAGAGGAGCAACCCCACAACCAAGGAGTGGTGGCTGCGCGGATGCAGGGGCCAAAAGGAGCTACTCCATGTTCAAGATCAGGAGGGGCAACCTCGTCCAAGGTAAGAACAGCAGCTGCACTTTACTGGAGCAGCCATGAAGAGATACCTCACTTCTAAGGTAAGAGAAACCCAAGTAAGACAGTAGGTGTTGTGAGAGGGCATCAGAGGGCAGACAAAAAAAATTTGGACAGGCTATGACCAACCTAGACAGCAGAGACATTACTTTGCTGACAAAGGTCCGTCTAGTCAAAGCTATGGTTTTTCCAGTAGTCTTGTATGGATGTGAGAGTTGGACTATAAAAGAAAGCTGAAAGCCAAAGAATTGATGCTTTTGAACTGTCGTATTGGAGAAGACTCTTGAGAGTCCCTTGGAATGCAAGGAGATCCAACCAGTCAATTCTAAAGGAAATCAGTCCTGAATATTCATTGGAAGGGCTGATGCTGAAGCTGAAACTCCAATACTTTGGCCACCTGATGAGAAGAACTGACTCACTGGAAAAGATCCTGATTCTGAGAGGGATAGATGGCAGGAAGAGAAGGGGAAAACAGAGGATGAAATGGTTGGATGGCATCACCAACTCAATGGACATGAATTTGAGCAAGCTCCGGGAGTTGGTGATGGACAGGGAAGTCTGTCATGCTGCAGTCCGTGGGGTCACAAAGAGTTGGACAAAACTGAGCAACTGAACTGAACCATAGGAAATGAGGATTTAGCTCTACTTTCTCCATTCCCTGTCTACCCTCCATATCCATCCTTATGTTCTTTATAGCATCCCAATATAATTTCTGGTAATATCACTATTTACTATACATTATGATGATTGTATAAACATTATTTATAGCTAAGCCACACAGCATATTATGATTACATATCCTTTCTGGTACACTTCTGTTTTTTTTCTTAATACTGACCTCATTTTTTTGTTTTTGTTTGGTTAGTTTTTTTAAGTATCTATCACTCACTTAACTCTAAACCTGGTAGAACTGTACAATTTCTTTTAATATGGTATTATGGTCATCCACAGTAATCTAGTAATTATATTTCTTAAACCTTGGGACTAATTCTTTCTGGAGCCCCTCTCATTCTTCTGTTCCAGTGTGAAATGAAGTGAAGTCACTTAGTCGTGTCCAACTCTTCACGACCCTGTGGACTATACTCTGTCCATGGGATTCTTCAGGCAAGAATACTGGAGTGGGTTGCCATTTCCTTCTCCAGGGTGTCTTCCCAACCCAGGGATCAAACCTGGGTCTCCTGCATTGCAGGTAGACACTTTATCCTCTGAGCCACCAGGGAAGCCGATGTAGGAAAATTAATTTCTAGGCTTGCTATACAATGATAATCTCAGGCCTCACAGTTATTATCCTGAAAATTTCTCTTACCACTCTTTTGTTTTGGATCTCCTGTTTCCAAGCCTCAAATCTTCTCTTTCTTGGTTTATTTCCTTGTTATAATAGAGAATGTTCCTGAAAATAGGAACATGGATAATACGTTTTTGTGAATCTTGCTTGTTTAAACTGTCTTTTTCCCGTGATCAATAATTTGACTAAATAATGAATTCTGGTTAAAAATCTTTTTCCCTGAGAAATTTGAAGGCATTATTCTATTGTCTTCTGGTATTCATTGGGCTTCCTGGTAGCTCAGTGATAAAGAATTTGTTTGCCAGTGCAAGAGACTAAGAGACTCAGGTTAGATCCCTGGGTGGGGAAGGTGCCCTGGAGGAGGGCATGGCAACCCACTCCAGTATTCTTGCCTGCAGAATCCCATGGACAGAAGAGACTGGCCGGCTACAGTTCAAAGGGTCCCAAAGTGTAGGACATGACTGAAGCAACTGAGTGTGCATACACTCGCTAGTATTCATTGTTGGTATCTGAGGCTGTTCTGATTCCCAGTCCTTTGATGTGATCTTTCATTGTTATTACTGTCATTTACCTCATCTTGAAACTTTTAGAATCCTCTATCGCTAGTTTTCTAAATTTTTAAGACTGTATACTTAAGTATAACTCTTTCTTTCATTGAACTGTGCATTCTGTTGGCTCTTCTAATTTACAATCTTTTGTTCTTTGAGTTTGGAAAATTTTCTTGTATTATTTCTACCTTTTTTGTTTCTATTGTCTTCTGGAACTTATTGGTTACATTTGGGACCTTCTTGATTGATTCTTTAATGTTTCTTTACTTTCAAAATGTTTAATTTTAAAGAGTTATGTTAAATAAGAATAGTGAAAATTTGTGTTTCTGTGTGCGTGTTGTATATGAAAGGCGTCCCTTATGGCTCAGACAGTGAAGAATCTATCTGCCATGTGGGAGACCTGGGTTCTGTCCCTGGGTTGGGAAGAGCCCCTGGAAGAGGGCATGGCAACCCACTCCAGTATTCTTGCCTGGAGAATCCCCATGGACAGAGGAGCCTCAGTTCAGTTCAGTGATTCAGTCATGTCTGACTCTTTGCAACCCCATGGACTGCAGCACTCCAGGCTTCCCTGACCATCACCAACAAAACTTTGTGCACACCAGGACTCAGGAGAAAGGAGCAGTGACCCCACAAGAGACTGAGCCTGTGAGTGTCTAGCAGTCTCCGGCAGAGGCATGGGTCGACAGTGGCCTGCTGTGGGTCCAGTGGCACTGAATACAACAGTCTGGGAACCTTGGAGCATTCTGGCATAAGTCCTTTTGAAAGAGGACTACCATTACTGCCATTACCCCTACCATAGTTTGGCCTCAGGCCAAACTACAGGAGGGAAAAGAGTCCTACCCAGCAACAGAAAATTGGATTAAAGATTTACTGAGCACAGCCCCGCCCATCAGAGCTAGGCCCAGATTCCCCCACAGTGAGTCCCTCCCATCAGGAAGCTTCCAGAACCAGCCTCTTATCCTTATCCATCAGAGGACAGACAGAATGAAAACCATAATCACAGAAAACGAACCAAACTGATCACATGGGTCACAGCCTTGTCTGTCTCAATGAAACTATGAGCCCAGCCATGTAGGGACACCAAGATGGATGGGTCAAGGTAGAGAGTTCTGACAAAAGGTGATCCACTGGAGAAGTGGCAAACCACTTCAGTATTCTTGCCTTGAGAACCCCACAAACAGTATGAAAAGGACAAGGACAGAAGAGCCTGGCAGGCTACAGTCCATGGGGTTGCAAATAGTTGGACAGGCCTGAGTGACTAAGCACATAC
The DNA here is from genome assembly GCA_006408675.1 of Madoqua kirkii. NCBI lineage: Eukaryota > Metazoa > Chordata > Mammalia > Artiodactyla > Bovidae > Madoqua > Madoqua kirkii. The sequence continues at coordinate 11,916 of SJYC01073788.1, forward strand.
TTTTATTACTCAGCTTAAAAAAACAACACTTTTGAGATTCCTTTTATGCCTCTACCTTATCCCTGCCTACAGCCTGAAGCAGACATCTTCACTGCTCAGAGGAGTTCAGGGTTCCCATTCTCTGGGTGGAGGCAGCCATCTAGGGTTCCCACCCCTGTGGCCAGGCTTGGTTGGGGCCATCGTTCCAGAGCTGGTTGAGCTTCTGACCCTGTTTACTGCTTTCCTCCAAGCAGACACTGTAGACAGTACTGACAGCTGGGGACAATCTAAGCAAAGGGACATTTAAATGTTTTGCCATTCCTTAATAAAAACACCCAGAAAAGAAAAGCAAGCCAGCATAACCTCTAGATAGAGAGGAACTTCTCACAGACACTTTGCAAACATCACATGTCCTCTTTCCTCGCTGCAGCACCTAGATTGTCTTCTGAGAAAGATCACAGATCTTGGTGAAACCTACTTAAGAATAAGAACAAGTGAAAAGATCTTTTTTCTACCTGTTTCTCACAGGAAAGCGGGGCGGGTGGTGGTGGTGGGGAACCATTGTGGGAGCTGTCAAGCATCCTCAGAGCTTTCCTGACTGTCCCCATAGCAGGACTCTGGCCTGGCAGTCAGGAGACAGGGGTGAGGAGTGGTGTAACTGTGGGCAAAATGCTTCCCTTCCTAGGCACCATCGGCACAGGGAGGTGACCCCAGCGTTCCTCTGTAGAGGCTGGAATTAAACAGGAGTAGTAGGAGGTCTCGGAGAAGGCAATGGCACCCCACTCCAGTACTCTTGCCTGGAAAACCCCATGGACAGAGGAGCTTGGTGGGCTGTAGTCCATGGGATTGCTAAGAGTCGAAGACGACTGAGTGACTTCACTATCCCATCCAGTTTCCACCCCTCTCAGAGGTTACTCCCATCATGAGTTAGGTTTTTATCCTTCTGTGATTTTTCTTTACTCTTTGACCACCCATTTGTATCCCTAAACAGTATATTATTTAGTTTCCCTAAGCAATAGTGCTAATGGGAGCATTCTCTGTTTATTCTGTAACTTGCTTTTCTGGCTCTACATTATTTCTGGAACCTATAATTGTTTATTTTGATTGTATATACTATACTGTATGAATATAAAACAATTAGTTATGGCATGTTTTCCAACTTTTTGCTATTGCAGGTTTCTATCAATATTATTATGTATGTTTCCCTGTGACTATGAGCAAGGATTTTTGGAGGGTAGTGTTTCCTAACTTTTTTCACAACATGGCACTTAAAGTAAATAGTTACTGTTTAGCATACTGAGATAAAAGAACAAGGCTGCTTATAGCTGAGGATGACTGGCCTGGGAGTTCTTTATAATATCTTGCCCAGCTTCTGCAGAGTCTAAGTGGATTAATATGTGGGCATACCTGTACTGTTTGTGCCACATGAGTATCCTGGAGCACACTCCATTTAAGAAGACCTGCTCTGGAGCAGTGCTTCTCAAAGTGTGGTCTGAAGACCTATTCTGGTACACAGACTGTTAGTTACTAATCCACAACCATGTAAATTAGGAGGAAGCATTTAGGAACATCTAAATAGGAAGTCAGGAAACACCTGGAGTAACAGGCAAATTTGGCCCTGGAGTACGGAATGAAGCAGGGCAAAGGCTAATAAAGTTTTGCCAAGAGAATGTACTGGTCATAGCAAACACCCTCTTCCAACAACACAAGAGAAGACTCTACACATGGGCATCACTAGATGGTCAACACCGAAATCAGACTGATTATATACTTTTCATGCAGCCAAAGATGGAGAAGCTCTATACAGTACAAAAACAAGACCGGGAGCTGACTGTGGCTCAGATCGTGAACTCCTTATTGCCAAATTCAGACTTAGATTGAAGAAAGTGGGGAAAACCACTAGAGGATTCAGGTATGACCTAAATCAAATCCCTTATGATTATACAGTGGAAGAGAGAAATAGATTTAAGGGACTAGATCTGAAAGAGTGCCTGATGAACTGTGGATGGAGGTTTGTGACATTGTACAGGAGATCAAGACCATCCCCAAGAAAAAGAAATGCAAAAAAGTAGATGGCTGTCTGAGGAGGCCTTACAAATAGCTGTGAGAAGAGAAGTGAAAAGCAAAGCAGAAAAGGAAAGATATACCCATTTGAATGTAGATTTCCAAAGAATAGCAAGGAAAGAGAAAAAAGCCTTCCTCAGTGATCAATGCAAAGAAATAGAGGAAAACAACAGAATGGGAGAGACTCAAGAAAATTACAGATACCAAGGGAATATTTCATGCAAAGATGGGCTCAGTAAAGGACAGAAATGGTATGGACCTGACAGAAGCAGAAGATATTAAGAAGAGGTGGCAAGAATACACAAAAGAACTGTACAAAAAAGATCTTTATGATCCAGATAATCATGATGGTGTGATCACTCAATTTCCTGGTGGCTCAGACAGTAAAGCATCTGCCTACAATGCAGGAGACCCAAGTTCAATCCCTAGGTCTGGAAGATCCCTTGGAGAAGGAAATGGCAACCCACTGCAGTATTCTTGTCTGGAAAATCCCAAGGAGAACAGAGCCTAGTAGACTACAGTCCATCGGGTCGCAAAGAGTCAGACACGACTGAGCAACTTCACTTTCTCACTTTCTTTCACAAGGGAACATTTCATACAAACATGGGCTCAGTAAAGGACATAAATGGTATGCACCTAAAAGAAGGATAAGATATTAAGATGCGGTAGCAAGAATACACAGAAGAATTGTACAAAAAAAGATCTTCATGACCCAGGTTATCACTACGTTGTGATCAGTCACCTAAAGCCAGACATCTTGGAATGTGAGGTCAAGTGGGCTTTAAGAAGCATCACTATGAACAAAGCTAGTGGAGGTGATGGAATTCCAGTTGAGCTATTTCAAATCCTGAAAGATGATGCCGTGAAAGTGCTGCACTCAATATGCCAGCAAATTTGGAAAACTCAGCAGTGGCCACAGGACTGGAAAAGGTCAGTTTTTATTCCAATCCCAAAGAAAAGTGATGCCAAAGAATGCTCAAGCTACCGCACAATTGCACACATCTCACACGCTAGTAAAGTAATGCTCAAAATTCTCCAAACCAGGCTTCAGCAGTACTTGAACGATAAACTTCCAGATGTTTATGCTGGATATAGAAAAGGCAAAGGAACCAGAGATCTAATGGCCAACAACCACTGGTTCATCAAAAAAGCAAGACAGTTCCAGAAAATAAAACATCTATTTCTGCTTTATTGACGATGCCAAAGCCTTTGACTGTGTGGATCACAATAAACTGTGGAAAATTCTGAAAGAGATGGAAATATCAGACCACTTGACCTGCCTCCTGAGAAACCTATATGCAGATCAGGGAGCAACAGTTAAGATTGGACATGGAACAACAAACTGGATCCAAATAGGAAAAGGAGTATGTCAAGACTGCATATTGTCATCCTGCTTATTTAACATATATGCAGAGTACATCATGAGAAACGCTGGACTGGATGAAGCACAAGCTAGAATCAAGATTACTGGGAGAAATGTCAGTAACCTCAGATATGCAGATGACACCACCCTTATGGAAGAAAGTGAAGAGGAACTAAAAAACCTCTTGATGAAAGTGAAAGAGGAGAATGAAACAGTTGGCTTATAGCTCAACATTCAGAAAATGAAGATCATCGCATCTGGTCCTATCATTTCTGGGAAATAGCCGGGGAAACAGTGGAAAAAGTGTCAGACTTTATTTGGGGGAGCTCCAAAATCACTGCAGATGGTGACTGCAGCCATGAAATTAAAAGACTCTTACTCCTTGGAAGGAAAGTTATGACCAACCTAGATAGTATATTAAAAAGCAGAGACCACTTTGCCAACAAAGATTCGTCTAGTCAAGACTATGGTTTTTACAGTGGTCATGTATGGATGTGAGAGTTGTACTGTGAAGAAAGCTGAGCACTGAAGAATTCATCCTTTTGAACTGTGGTGTTGGAGAAGACTCTTGACCCTTGGGCTGCAAGGACATCAAACTAGTCAATCCTAAGGGAAATCAATCCTGAATATTCATTGGAAGTACTGATGGTGAAGGTGAAATTCCAATACTTTAGCCACCTCATACGAAGAGTTGACTCATTGGAAAAGTCCCTGATGCTGGGAGGGATTGAAAACATGAGAAGGAGATGACAAAGAATAAGATGGCTGGATGGCATCACCGACTCGATACACATGAGTTTTGGGTAAACTTCGGGAGTTGATGACAGTCAGTAAGACCTTGTGTGCTGTGATTCATTGAGTGGCAAAGAGTTGGACACAACTGAGTGACTGAAATGGACAGAGTTTAAACTGAGCTCCTTGTTGTGTAATCATCAGTTCTAGGTTTTAAGAAAATAAGGGTTTTTGTGTCAATAAGACTAAAGAATAGAGAGAGAGAACAAAAAAATAAAGAAAAATTTATCTTTTCCCTTTCCTTGAAAATTCCATCACCTTGAAAATACTCCCATCTCCTTTTTGAGGGCCTCAGACCCCACTCTCTTCCTCAGGTGCCCTGGACTTCTTATCAACCTGCCTAGAAACTGACTCTTTCAATAAGATGACTTGTTTTGTAGATAGCAGTCAGCCTCTTTCCTCAGGAACTCCTGTCATTGTCCAAGGGGTTCATTGGCAAACTGGCCATGGTGACAGGGATAGATAATGCATGGACATGGCAAAATGAGCTTCTATTCACCAAGGACAGCTGCCACTGCTGAGTGATCATCTTACCAGCTGCAGAGACCAACATTTGGGTTTTAATGTGGCAACATTGCCAAGGGTCATCTGTCAGTGTAAGATAGGTAGAAACAAAATTTCAAGTCTTCCTAAATGTTAAAGTGTAAGAGTGAAAGGGAGATGGTTAATAGTTAATTAAGGAACAAATATATGTATAAAGATATAACTATTTTAGCATAGCTCTTCTCATGTTTCAACAGTGTGTACTTATCCTTAGCAAACAGCCAAAGGCCTCTCAAAAACAAGATTTTAATTTGTCATTAACCCAAGATGTATACAAAATAAAGCTTAGTTCTAGAAGCCAAATTAGAACATAAGTTTAATTATGCAATTTTCCCTAAAGTTGCCTATGACTTGGCTCTGATACATGGTAGTCTATATGGGAGAAAAACAACTGTGTGAAAATAGGTGATGAATAAATTTTTCTGGCAATAAGGTAAGTAAGTGTTTTGAAAAACTCTAACACTGCAAAATGTCAAAAATACAAAATGTTGCATACATTGTCAAACACATATATTAAAGGACATTGCCAAGTTCACGGGGAATTAGGTGAGATTCCAATGGGCCACAGAAAATATACATACAAAACTTAAACCATAGAGAAAAGTAGAAAGTAGAAAACTAATGTCTATTTCAGGAACCAGGAGGTTTGGGGAACAAGAAACTTAAAGATATAAGTCTCAGGCCAATGTCAGGGGTGAAGACAAGAATGGGACTGAAATCAACACCTTTATAAAACATTAACCCTGAGAGGACTCACACACCCTCAGGATGAATGAAAAACAAAGTCCACTGAGGTGTAGAAAGACAATGAATAAAACTTGTTATCTTTTCTAAATTAGGTAGAAAAATAAACATGAAATTGTAAGAATTTCTGCCGCAATATATCACCTAGCTCTTTCCTCAACTGGGGGCTTCCCTGATAGCTCAGTTGATAAAGAATCCACCTGCAATGCAGGAGACCCCAGTTTGCTTCTTGGGTCGAGATCCACTGGAGAAGGGATAGGCTACCCAGTCCAGTATTCTAGGGCTTCCTCTGTGGCTCAGCTGATAAAAAATCTGCCTGCAATGTGGGAGACTTGGGTTTGATCTCTGGGTTGGGAAGATCCCCTGTGGAAGGAAAAGGCTACTCACTCCAGTATTCTGGCCTAGAGAATTCCATGGACTGCATACTCCATGGGGTCACAAAGAGTTGGACATTACTGAGCAGTTTTCACTTTCCCTTTCCCTCGACTGGGGCTGAGGTTTGGATATTTGTTGATTATATCAAAAGTGAGAACAGATGCAAATTCTTATCATCCTTGGATGCCCTACACACAGATTTCCCAGGATTTCTATAGATTTATCTCAACTAAATGCTAATTACAATGCAAAAATAATCAAAACCACAAAGAAACAAACTATTATAGCAGGGCTGCAAGCAGGATGGTGTTCTCAAGGCAAGAATACTGAAGTGGTTGTCCATTCCCTTCTCCAGTGGACCACGTTTTGTCAGAACTCTCCGCCATGACCTGTCCTTCTTGGGTGGCTCTACATGGCATAGCTCATAGTTTCATTGAGTTAAACAAGGCTGTGGTCCACGTGATCAGATTGGTTAGTTTTCTGTGACTGTGCTTTTCAGTCTGTCTTCCCTCTGATGGAGAAGAATAAGAAGCTTATGGAAACTTCCTGATGGTAGAGACTGACTGAGGGGAAAACTGGGTCTTGTTCTGATGGGCAGGGCCATGTTCAGTAAATCTTTAACCCAATTTTCTGTTGATGGGTGGGGTTGTGTTCCTTCCCTGTTATTTGACCTGAGGCCAAACTATGATGGAGACAATGAAGATAATGGCAACCTCCTTCAAAAGGTCCCTTGCAGGCACTTCTGCACTCAGTGCCCCGAAACCTGCAGCAGGCTACTGCCAACCCACCCCTCTGCCACAGACTCTTGGACACTCACGAGCAAGTCTGGGTCACTTTTTTTTTTTTGGTGTGTGTGTGGGGGGGGTCACTGCTCCTGAGTGAATCACTTTCTCCTGGGTCCTGGGGTACACAAGGTTCTATTTTTGCCCTCCAGAGTCTGTTTCCACAGTCCTGTGTAAGTTCTGGCAGCTCTGTGGTGGGGTTAATGGCAAACTCCTCCAAGAGGGCTTATGCCATACCCAAGTCTACAATACCATACCTAGAGCCTCTGCCCCTACAACAGTCCACTGCTGACCCGAACCTCCACAGGAGACACTCAACCACAGTTATGCCTCAGACTCTGTGGGGTCTCTGGGTTCTGGTGCACACAAGGTTTTTTTGAGCCCTCTGAACATCTCTGGTGGCTATGGGATCTGATTCTAAATGCTTTTTTTTCCCCTCCTACCATCTTACTAGGATTTTCCCTTTGCCCTTGGACATGGGATATCTGCTCAAAGTCGCTCCAACACCTCACAGCCACTGCTCCATCCCATGCAGCTGGTGCAATATTGCATAGGAACCTGGAATGTTAGGTCCATCAATCAAGGCAAATTGGAAGTGGTCAAACAGGAGATGGCAAGAGTCAACATCAACATTTTAGCAATCATCAAATTAAAATGGACTGGAATGGGTGAAGGTAACTCAGATAACCCTTATATCTACTACTGTGGGCAAGAATCCCTTCAAAGAAATGGAATAGACATCATAGTCAACAAAAAAGTCCAAAATGCATTACTTGGATGCAGCCTCAAAAATGACAGAATGATCTCTGTTCATTTCCAAAGCAAATCATTCAGAATCAGAGTATCCAAGTCCATGTCCCAACCAGTAATGCTGAAGAACCTGAAGTTGAACAGTTCTATGAAAACCAACAAGACCTTAGAGAACTAACATCCATAAAAGATGTCTTTTTCATTACAGGGGATTGGAATGAAAAAGAAGGAAGTCAAGAAACATCTGGTGTAACAGGCAGATTTGGCCTTGGAGTACAGAATGAAGAAGGGCAAAGGCTAATGCACTGGTCAAAGAGAATGCACTGGTCATAGCAAATGTCTTCTTTCAACAACACGAGAAGACTCTACACATGGACATCACCAGATGGTCAGTACAGAAATCAGATTGATTATATTCTTTATAGCCAAAGATAGAGAAGCAAAAATAAGCAACAGGAGCTGACAGTGGCTCAGATGATGAATTCCTCGTTGCCAAATTCAGACTTAAACTGAAGAAAGTAGGGAAAACCACTACACCATTCAGGTATGACCTAAATCAAGTCCCTTATGATTATACAGTGGAAGTGACATATAGGCAAGAATTAGATCTGATATAGAGAATGCATGAAGAACTATGGAGATAGGTTCATGACATTGTACAGGAGGCAGTGATCAAGACCATCCCCAAGATAAAGAATTGCAAAAAGGCAAAATGGT